>NKZP01001331.1:0-19065 GCA_002370765.1 Metschnikowia similis
GGAAGCGCCAGCGATATCAACAAATCTGTTTGGTGTTATAGCATGTAAGTCTCCAACAGTGATATGCTGAATCAATTCCTTACCTCCACGCTGGATGACGAACTCCAATGTGGAATCACATGAAAGTCATTATTGCAATCATTCAAATTCAAGGGTATTTTAAGGGAGAATAGCGCATTCTGATGTAGTATCACATGAACAAAAACATTATAACAGCAAGTATCAACGTTTTTTATAAATTCTCAATTTAGTTTTTCAAATTATTTTTTATTTCTAGGTATATAATCTGATTTTTCATCCTTAGTCATGTGTGCCCAACATTTTGTGTCGCATTTTGGAGCATTACAAATACCACCAGCGTTAGTCTTCTGACCACATCTCTTATCTTTAGGCACAAGTATAGATTTTCTCTTTACATTATCATCTTTTATCTTCAGTTGAATTTTTGAGTAAGTATCATCATCTAAATTCAAATCCTGAATTTTTAGTAAAAATTCGTTTTCAAAGCAATTTTTAAGTTTTTCAAAGACTTTTTTGAAGATACCATTTTAAGTTTTACGGGTGTATATATGTTATCACATAAAGATATTAATATTCATGTATATTTATTATAGATACATTTTGCATTAATTTAAAGCTGAAAGTTCTCTCAGTTTCCAAGCAAGAAGAAATATATAAATTTTCTATATCAGGACAAGTTATTATATCATTAGCATGTTCATTTACTATACCTATATGAGTTAAATCCATTATTGGGCTGTTAGACTCCCCGTGGGTAGTGTACTACCCATAGGTGCTCAATTGTTCTGCGATGTGCGGCTAGACGCGGTATGACGCCGGATCTTGCCCCTAGGCTCGGTCCGAGCCGCTCTGCTTCCCTTCCTCCGAGTTCTAGACCGAAAAGCCCTTCTCTCGATGAGGCTTATCCGGTCGACCACTCGGCACGACTAGCCCGGTCTAGGCTCTATCGGCCGAATCCGGTGGCGCAGTCGTGTCCGACATTTCTATATAACTCGGGTGATCGCCTTCGTTACGTATGATCAACAAATACATCTTCTCTAAGTCTTTACACCTATCGAACCTGACAATATAGGTAAGTATAAATAATGATATATTTATTAAAAGAGCAACGATTAGCTGGTTTTTTAATATATATATTTTCAATATTGTTCTAATTTAAACTTATATCTTTAAACCATTCTTGACAGAACTCTTAATAATTTCTTTTGAATCTATAAGTTTAACATTAGATAAAGTTGTAAAAAAAAAGGTGAAAAACCAATTAAATTTAAAAAGATATAAAAGCAGTTTTACAGATCGGCAGAGAGCAGGCAAAGATGCAGGCAAACAGACACAGAGAGCAAACAGACACAGAGAGCAAACAGACACAGAGAGCAAACAGACACAGAGAGCAAACAGACACAGAGAGCAGACCGAGATCTGCCAGCAATGTTCATGGCTGATAATTGTTTAAAATTAGGACAAATAGACCGACGCGTCGGTCTATTTGCAGAGTGAGAACACTCCCCCCGGGATGCATCCGTAGCTAGTTTGCAGGGTTCAAAAAGAAGGCAGTGTTAATTGGACAGATGAGGGGTGGAAAGAATGAATATTGATTGATAATGACGCGAGGGGTTTGCATCACTTGGGCTTGACCTGGACATCCGTGCCCAGATCGGTGCTGACAGGAATGGCGTCCTCGACGGTGGTGTTCTTGACGGCTTGCTCCGGACGCGGGCGGCTATTATTTCTGCCGCTCGCACCGAGGAGGCGCTTGGTCTCGGATGGGTGTGGTTCCATTCGACCCGCCCTGGCCTTTGAGACTTCTAAATATTCCTATTTGGTTCTCTTTGAAATACTCGGTGGCGTTATTGTCCTTTTTTTGTTTCCGCACTCTGATGTTTGTAGATTCCTGGTTTTGAACAAATTATCAACATAAGGAGAGAAATTTGGGGTGATTCTAGTAAGAATGTTCGTTTATATTATTTCGGTTTCTGAACAATTGAACAATTTAACAATTGAATAATTGAATAATTGAATACGTTAGATCCATCAGCGGTAGCGTGCTACCCATGGATACACAATCTGCGACTTGCGGTTACAAGCGAAAACCGTCGAAACCCCACTCCTACCAAAGATGGCGCCATAGTGTCCCCACACCGGCTCAAATAGGTGCAAACAGGCCACGCCTCGGCATAAGGCGTCCGACGCCTGATGCGGCCAGACCAGTTTTCATCTATACAAGTTTGGATGATTTCCTTGTTTTAGGGATCATCAACGAATTCTCTCTTGGCACTTGACGTTAAAACAACTACAAAAGAACCTAACAGAATAATTGAATAATTGAATAATTGAATAATTGAATAATTGAATAATTGAATAATTGAATAATTGAATAATTGAATAATTGAATAATTGAATAATTGAATAATTGAATAATTGAATAATTGAATAATTGAATAATTGAATAATTGAATAATTGAATAATTGAATAATTGAATAATTGAATAATTGAATAATTGAATAATTGAATAATTGAATAATTGAATAATTGAATAATTGAATAATTGAATAATTGAATAATTGAATAATTGAATAATTGAATAATTGAATAATTGAATAATTGAATAATTGAATAATTGAATAATTGAATAATTGAATAATTGAATAATTGAATAATTGAATAATTGAATAATTGAATAATTGAATAATTGAATAATTGAATAATTGAATAATTGAATAATTGAATAATTGAATAATTGAATAATTGAATAATTGAATAATTGAATAATTGAATAATTGAATAATTGAATAATTGAATAATTGAATAATTGAATAATTGAATAATTGAATAATTGAATAATTGAATAATTGAATAATTGAATAATTGAATAATTGAATAATTGAATAATTGAATAATTGAATAATTGAATAATTGAATAATTGAATAATTGAATAATTGAATAATTGAATAATTGAATAATTGAATAATTGAATAATTGAATAATTGAATAATTGAATAATTGAATAATTGAATAATTGAATAATTGAATAATTGAATAATTGAATAATTGAATAATTGAATAATTGAATAATTGAATAATTGAATAATTGAATAATTGAATAATTGAATAATTGAATAATTGAATAATTGAATAATTGAATAATTGAATAATTGAATAATTGAATAATTGAATAATTGAATAATTGAATAATTGAATAATCGAACAATTGAACAATTGAATAATTGAATAATTGAATGATTGAATAAAATAAAGAAATTGATAGTGGTAATATTACTGTTTATCGCAATTGATTAGCTCTCGTAATCCCGTTCCACATTTGTCAGTGATCTGTTAGATCCACCTGAATGCACACTGCGACGAGGTGAAACCGCCCCCACCCACCAGGAAAAATGAGTCCAATCCGACGGCCTATCTGAATGGCTTGGACGAGGTGGCACGGATGCACCACATCAGGCACACTGCCGTGGCTTTACTCGAGTGCAACGTCGTGGATATCTCGGATGCAGGACCAACCCGCCTCCGACGCCACTTTGGGCTAGTTAAGCCAGCCTGGGACTATTTGAGCAATTGGAGCGGCCCGGCCGTGGCCCGAAACCCCCAAAAAGGTGGCGCCATCGGACCCACACCTCAACCAAAGGCGGTGCCATCACGGCCGCGCCACGCCATGAGGCGCCCGACAGTCGGCCAGTGTTCACCTATATATACTGGATGATCCCCCTGGTTTGAGGATCATCAACGAGTTCTCTCTTGGTACTTGACGTTAACAGCTACAAGCACGTTGTTCCCCTTTTTTAATACCCTTTACTTGGAGTTTTTGACCAAAGTTGCTTTTGCAATGGCGGTTTTCTCCAAGCCGCACGTTTGTAGATTAATAGTCCGCAAATGCATATCCATCCATGCTAGTTTTTTTGGGAAGTAAATAAATTTAATGGTAAAGTATCTAAATTTGAGTTCTATTTTTCAATATATCCATTGTTTTTATGCTAGTAATCGCCTTCTTAATAAAGAATTCGTAAGCCAGTTCTTTATCAGACATTAACAGTTCTATATGTTCAGTATTTAGCATCTCTTTTGGTACACCTAGACAATATAATTTTATTTCTACATCATCATCTTTGTCTCAGTATTCGTAATCGTACATTTTCGGACCAGCTATTAAAATTCCATGTATTATTCCATTTTTACTGTTATCTGTGTTTGGTTGAAGCACTGGTCTGAAGTCAATACCCAGTATGGAAGCAATCCACACGACTCATAATGGGTATTCACGATGAGTCAAAGAAATATCCACTGCTTTATACGTGAGGATTTATAATGATTGGCACTTCTTCTTAGGGATGTACTGAGGAGGGGCAAAAGGGGCAAACTACTACAAGACTGCAACTTGGTTGGGCATGTACGTTTTTTGGAGCTTTTCTACTCGCTTTGCACGTTAATCCAGACTTGTGTGATGTGGATGTTCTGTACTACCATCGAGGGATCCCACAAGTTGCACGATGGCTTGGCTGTCAGTGTGTTGCGGTCACCCATGTCGTTCTTTGAGACGACCCCAATCGGTCGCATCTTGAACAGATTCTCCAATAAAATATACAATGGACGAGGTTCTCGGAAGAGAACACAACAATAGAACACAACAATACCTGAAAAAACATGTTGTGTATTCACGAATATCTTCTTTTTCTACAGGGTTTAGCACGAAAGTTCCGTAGCCACCACCGTTATAGCTGTTTTGGCTCCTTCCTTTGGACAAAGCTTTCATATCAGTTGCATTCAGTGTTGATCCTTAATCCATATAGTTCATTGATGGAAGCGTCAGATATAGGGCACGCGGAAGCACCGCGGATCAGATTAGGAGGTATGAATCACCCTTCTCCAAAGAGGACCAACGGGCCCAACAAAGACTCCTCTGAGGAGCAATCTTGAAGAGCTATTCGATCATCCAGAGTGTCCACATCTCTCCGGGTGGTGCTAAGCAAACGCGGGCTATGTCCCAAATTGTAAATTTCATTCAAGGCGTGACCTATTGTCGTTTGAAGTCTGTGAGTGACCATTTGACTTATCTTCAATACGCAAATGATCTTGAGGAGGGAACACTCGATATCGCACAAGATGTCTCTGACTTCATGGCTCGTCTTACCACTTGGGGTCTCATTGAAAAAGCACCTTCCAAAAAAGATTCTTCTACTCGATCTAAGGACACCGAGCCGTCGTCTAATCATCAAAGCAACGGCTCTTAGGAAAACTCAAACAAACGAAAGAGCAATAATTTCATTTTCAACAAGAATAAGCGCGCAAAAGGCCAAGGCAGTGGCACATGGAAGTCCAAGGGCAACAACCACCGCCGCAATCCTTCCAATTCCAACAATCAGAACTCGAACCAACAATCATACAAACCCAGGTTGGAGTGTCATCAAAGATGCCTGCTAGAACCAGTCCCACTAATACTCATGTATCTAATGATGATGATGGAGAAGTCCACAACTATCTCCATGATACAATGTCGGAGCTATCAGAGCGTGGACCACCACTGGACATTAGTCCATGGTTGCTCACCGGTCCTCCAGCACATCCATGTATGACGCAGATATGACTCAGATGAGAAATTATCCGGTCTACGGGTTATGAGCCCCGTGCGCTTCTTCTAACAAGAGCCTTTTGCGAAAGCTTTTCGACATGACATCAAAATCGCCCACTATTGACAATCTTACTTTTACCGGCGCTTTTGCATTTTCAGTAAGCCGAGTCTCGGATTTCTTAACTCCACTCCCCGTCTCCTTAAATACAGGCCTCAGGATCATCTGCTATCAATCCCAGATTGAAGGGAATCAACTTGATAGGGCCTACTTGGAGCCACCCCAGCAAAGCCACCTCTCTTCAGCCTTGCCCCAATACTCAGCTTGAGAGGGCGCCTTTTGACGAATCTGCTTCTACTTCCCAGCCTCTTCTCTTTTCCCAGATTGGTTTATCTCCGTCATACCCGCAACCAAAGTTGGCCATGTCGAGTGCATCCAGACTAGCGCCCAGCCCATGACTTGACACAAAAAGGGTTTTTTCTAATTAGAAAACATTCAAATATCAAACGGGCCCTGGCGTGACTGACCCACCGGACCTTCCTGCATGCAACGAGCTTGTCGAGATCCGGCAAGCGTCCAACGACTCGGAGAAAAAGACTATACTGCGCGGCTGGACATTTCTTTTTCTGCCCACTGCACCGAAGACGCTATTGCGGTACCGAAGTAGCCATTTCGCAGCCGCGGCTGCAACCATGGCGTACCACTGTAACACCCTACTTAGAGCTTTGAACCAAAGTTGCACCGGCAATGGTGGTTTCTCCAAGACCCCACGTCACAGATTCATGGCCTGTATAAGCACATGCCGGCCTGGCTGGGGTGCAGGTGGCTTTAAAAACGTCCTCAAACAAATAGACCGATGAATACTATCAAGTAAGTAGTTCACCCGCTTTTAATAAGCCAAGTTTCGAGAGCATTTCCCAACTATGCAGGAAACCCTAAAGGGGTGTATATGCTACTGAAACGCTTCGCATTTCCCCCGAACAAGCATGCGCGCCAGAGTGTATGGTGTAGTGGGTGAAGATTGGGAAGCTTGGTGCGGCGCGCAGAGCACGTGTGGCGCCGCGTGCTCATTCGCGCGCGTCTATGCGGGCGCGGCGCGGAGATGCATCGCAGTCCTGCAGCTAGTGGCAGCGGCACTTGTCAACATGCGAGACTCATGCACCCTTGTATGAGCACAGAATTCCTTCCCAAACACTTAAAGCCCCCCGGGGTCCCCTCACTCCGGCCTCGCCGCTCATGATACTCCCGCTGAATACCATCATACTAGTCGTGGTCCTCGCGGCCCTTGCCTCCGCCACTCGCCAATGGCCCCTCCAGGCGTCTCCCAGAAACCGCTCCGTGCGCTTGCACTTTGACATTGTACATGACCACGCCCACGAATACGATGCCATATACAAGCCACAAAACGACTATTCCTTGTTTTCACGCTTGGATGGGACCTCCTATTACCAGGCGCGCCTCCGCCTTGGCTCCAACCGTGACGAGTGCAAGGTGGTGCTCAGCTTCCACACGTCGCATCTATGGGTCATGGACAGCGAATATCAGTGTGGCGACTTGTACCGGGCCTTTAACGAGGATGGCGTAACCAACTATTGGAATGAATCAGATTCTGTTCTTGAGGCTGAGTTTCTCGGCCCCGAGACCGAAGCGCCAGACCATGGTCAACAAGAAACGACAGAGCCTGGGCACACTCAAGAAAAAACGGCACATCCAGAGGACAGCTCCGCAACGGCGCTCTCAGAAGACAGCCACGAAACTGAAACGGCTGGGTGGATCGACGATTGGGTAGACCCCTCGTGCCCGTGCGCGCAGCTGGGGCTCTTCAATGTCTCCAGCTCCCACACGTTCCAAGGTATTAATGACTCGTACGTTTGCATTCTGGCGTTCATGACAGACATGACTTGCGGCTTCTATGGCACCGACCTGTTGGAATTCTCCGACAACCTGTTGTTGGAGGGGTTTTGCTTTGGCGTGGCCGAGGAAGGCCTGTTGTCCATGGGGGTTTTGGGCCTCGGTCTTCCCGCAGAGAAGGCAGGCGTCGATGAGGGTGAACCCTACAACAGCTTACCCTTGCAGTTGAAGAGCTCGGGCATCGTTGACAAGGCCGTCTACTCCATGTATGTGGACCAAAACCGAAACGGCTCACAGTCGGGCTCCGTTCTTTTCGGTGCCGTGGACCACGCCAAGTATTCGGGCCTGTTGCAAACCGTGCCAATGATTGGCCTTCCCTCTTTCTTTGTCAGGAACGAAATGGCTATAGCTCTCACCGGGGTATATTTGGACACCAACAACTCAAGTTCCGTGAACTCTAGTTCCTTTGGCTCCATATCCAATAGCTCCAGCATCAACGATACCGCCAGCTCTCTTACAATCCTCATGGAAGAGGCCTTACCCGCCTTTTTAGATCCAGGGCTCACATCCCTGTTTTTACCCAAGCGCGTCATGAGCGCCTTGGCAAGGCTGCTAGACGGTACGTACCTCCGGGACCAAGACCTTTTGAAGATAGACTGCTCCCAGAAGAACCATACGGGCAGCTTGGTGTACGACTTTTCCGGAATCCGCATCAAGGTGCCGTTGGCAGAAATGGTGCTCGAGGATGCCGGCAGCTGCTACTTCGCAGCAACGCTGTGTGCAAGCAACACGAACGAAGAGAAGCTTGCCGCTTTGGGAAACTCTTTCCTTCGCCACGCCTATGCCGTGTTTGATTTGGAGGACATGGAGGTCTCGTTGGCGCAGGTTCGTGTCTCCGACGACGAGGATGTGCAGCCCGTGGAGACCACGATTCCGCTGGCGGTGCACGCGCCAGACTACCCCACTAGCCTCGCCTCGGCTGGCTCCCATGAAACGGGAGTCACTTTCTTCTCGCCAAGTACAGACACATCTGCGTCTGCGGTTAGCTTCGCGACTCCCGGCGTTTTCATGCCGAAAGGCAACTCGGCTGGAGCGGTGCATGTTGGGTGGGATTCTCTTGCTCTAGGTATGGCTAGCCTCATGGCCATGGTTGGGTTAAATGCATCTGCCTTATAACATATGAGTGATGGTTGACATCTATCAAAGGAGAAAGTGGTCGGCACCATTCAAGTTTCAATGAGGCTAAGCTTGAGTATTTGGAGGCGTCCTGCACCAATATTCGATGCTTTGGCTGGATTGACATTGCTACACGAGCAGTCAAGTCTTTGAATTCTTTGCTCAGGCAATATTTTCTTGGAAGGAATTTATGCAGAAATTTGAGTGACTGGGTGCTTGGACGGAGACGAATCGGCAGTGCCTTCATTTAGCTGCGATATTCTGACGCCTAGCTTACTCAATGGACCACTGGGAATTGCATCTTAGGCGACACTTTACAAAGTGGTGACACTTTCTTTGATCATGCCCAACCCGGCAAATAATATGAGCGGTACCCTCAGCTTCTATGCCGTTATGGTTTGGGTTTCGGAGAGTGGGTCTTATTTTCCAAACGCCTCCTCTTTTTGGTCCTCACTCAGTAAGCCCGAGATCACGGCATTTTCGGACGGAGAGTAGCACTATAATAACGTAGGGAAGGTGCTATCATTTATTCAAGGATTTTTAATACATTTTTCGATCGCCGTATGTTGGGGTTACTTCACGGACTCCAGCAAATTCAAGACACAGTTCTGGATGACTGTGATGCTCTTTGGCGGATTCCGACTCTTGATGGCAATTTTAGTAAAATTCTGGAAAAGGGTCGCGGTATCGAGGAGAGCGACCTGAAATAGGTCATGACCAGGGACATGCCCGGGGGAAAAAAAAATGCTGAAAACACTGGCGCTGCGCCTGGGAAAGGGTTATTTATATGTAAATATATTTGGATTTGCAGCCATGGCAGCGCGCGCCACCCGCCGACTAATCTCGTCACACAGCACTCCCTTGCACCTCGCGCGCAACATTCGCTCCGCCGGACCAACACTATTTAAATTATTGTTGGAACGTGAGAATGAGTGCCCTGTGGGTACTGCATGCTCACCTGACTGTATGCAGATGAAACAAGGGTTGAAGTGGTTGACAACTTAAGCCTGTGTGCACATTATGCACAGGAGCTTAGTTGTCGGGGATTAAACAATGCCTCTCCCTCTACATCTTGATTGAACGGTTGTAAGGACGATGATGCAGTCCTACAACGGGCTGCGGCTAGTGAACGCCCCTTCGCATTATTTAAGGAAGGGACTGCCGCGCCAAAGGTAGGAGGCAATCAATCAAGAAAACAAAGAAGCCTAGCATATTTGAATGCAAGAAACGAAAGTATGACAACTGAAGTTCCAGAATTAAAGAAGTTGTTAGAAGACAACGTGATCACTGTACCTGACTTTGGGAGAGTACATCACAACTCCCAACAATTATTGTAGCATACCATGAAGAGCTGCGCTCTTGTGCGTTACATTGCACACTTGTGCGTTACATTGCACACTTGTGCGTCACGCAGCATTGCGCTAAGGTGCGCGACACGACACTCTCCTACTTCGTGACCACCCGAGTGTATACTTCGAAGAGAGTGGGCGCACGGTGCTCGAAGCCGTGGTCAATGATTGCGCATTCAACAGACTTTATGTTGACTGGCTCTTCGTTGATACCTAAAACACAAGCCTTGTTACATGGAGCAGGACATACTCTGCCAGTAAATTCTGGGAAGTTGTTGGTCATGATCAATCTTTGCAATGCATCATACCATCTGTCCTTGAAAACCAACTCATTCCATTTCGGAATGATATTCGAGATTGGGCACCCGGTATCGGAAGTACAGAAAGGAACACCACAGTCCATACATCTGGCGGTCTCATGCTTCAATACATCTTTGGTTAATCTGGAGGTCATTTCATTGCAGTCCTTGGCTCTTTCCTTTGCAGGGCGGGACAGAAGTAGATTGGCCTATGAGGTTCGAGCCATTAGGTTACGCATACGCACTGCCTTAAAGAAAAAACCTATTGAAGACATTCTTCAAAGGTCAATGCTGGTCATTGGCCGATGTTCAAGGATGAGTGCACGCTCCTCCCTATGCCTGTTACAAGCTTGGGTAAGTCAAAACCCACTCTTAAGAGACGCCAGTACATCCCGTGGCAGAGTAATCAAATGCTCCACCAGACCCGAAGCACAATCACTGAGTACTAGCACTCTAGTGCTGCAAGTCATGCACAATAGTGCAGATGGTTCACAGCTTCGAAAATATCCCGGTCCAAAGACTGCGAGGACGCATGCATGCATTGTGCACAATCGGTCTGAAGATGAATACAAATGGTTCATGCCACTCCCAAATGCCTGCTGCGCGTTGACTTAAACAAACCCCGAGTTGGAAGTCAACCAAAAGGATCTGTTCATAAATAGTCTTCATTCTAGACTTGTAGACTTAGACTTGTGACTTAGACTTAGACTGTCAACGTGTTGGATGAAACTTCTCCACGGCATCAAAGGCCACCCAATGGGTTCATGTTCTGGGCTGAAGCATCCTTTATTGGCATCCAACACCATCAGCAACGTGTCACGTCCATTGACTTCCTGCTTTGAGAGAACTCTAAGGCCGTTGTAAAGAGGAAATAGTTAGGCGATTTTCTTGATCGTGCCCTTGGGTTGAAGTGATTTGTCTGACTGGGTGGGATCCCTGAACTCTATGCCGAGACTGGAATTCGAGCCGGTGAGCTGTATGGATCCTGCGGGAAATCAAATGGGAACCATCAATTGGCAGGTGCTTCTCGCAAAATGATCATCACGTATAATGGAGTATGCACTAATTTCGAATGCGATGGGCACCTCCCAACTCAAGCGCTATAATGGCGAATCAAAGCTTTGAAAATAGGGGGTAGAAACTCGGCGAAATACGAAATTTCCATGCAGAAACACCGTTCTAAGGCCGAGCCTATTTGTACGTGCATCCAGAACAAAGATATCATGAAGGTGGTTCGATTCCACCGAAACAATTATTTGCAATGGATACAACAATCACAGCTAGAGTACCATTATATCTTGGTATCAATGCAGAGCGTTTCAGGATCGTAATATCTCCTCATTCAGAGATGGGCTTTAGCCGAGAATAGGAAACAATATTGTCAAAGCCGCCGAGCATGGTCTTCTCAGCAAAGAATGAGATGAAGCACACAAATCAGGTGGATGGAGAAGAGCAGTATCTTCATGAATTATCTTCACGTCGAAGATAATTTGTTGACCGTCATCTCCTCGGCGAAAGTTCCGTCCCCAACTCATACTTGGAAGCACTGACCAGTGCACACAAAATGTCCATGGAAACTGGGATGGCCACTATGCAATGAACGAATTGAATAGAGGAATTTCTCCAAGATTTCGTTAACCTCATAATTTTCATGAGTTGCCGGAGACCCTATGAAAGGTTTAGACCTTGGAGCAAGTCTAATAACCGATGCCCGTCTCGAGATCTGCTAGTTAAACAAATAGTCATGTCCCATGGGTCTCGTGGCGCAGTTCATGCGTGTTGAGTTGTTAAGCACGTGGCAAGGAAGATTGCGGTGCTTGCTGAACTCCGTGACCGCCAGATTAACTTGGTGAGTGATTAATTCCCGGGCGCAGAAGCTCGCTCAAATCACAAGACCCAAAATTCAATTGTGGAAAGTTCCTTTGGCCAATACCAACAGCTTGGGCTGTTTGCCAACCCACTATTTTTAACCTTAAGGTCCGTGACTTAATTTCCATGTACCACATGACGTTCAGCGTACTTGATCCTGAAATCGCGCCCGCTTCATCTAGCAATAAGCACAAACCGATTCTGGTGGCGGCTGCTTGGGGGCTGACATACGCTTTGAGAAAGCGATTCCACCCATCAACCACTTGTCGTAGTGAGTTACGAGCAGAAGATGAAACATCCCTGGCCAGACATGCTGGGGGAATCATTTCCACAAGCATGGGAGTTGTAGCAGAATGAATAGCCGGTGATTACCTAGCTGCTTGCATTTTAGGTATTCATTAAAGCACAGAGAAATAGTTTTCTGAAACAGAAAGCGAAATTGTCAGGAACAAAAACCACCAGGTGCCAGGGTGTTCAAAGGACAAAGTTGGCTGAATCATAACCATGGGTTCGCGAGAGGCCTCAGTGAAGCCCATAAAGCTAGGAAGATAATGTCTGGTTCCAGTAATGGGCAAGAATGACTGCTTCCGATAATGGCACAAGGCTAGTATCTTGAATTTCGCCCGACTTGTTGGCCTGGCGAAGAGGTGTCCCTCTCGATGACACATAGTCTTGTGGTCTCATGGTCTCTCAGGCAACCAGTATACCAAATTGAACTTTCGGCAGCTATTTGAAAGTTCCAGATATCGGCGGACCTCAGCAAAATCCCAATTCTTCGAATTAGGGTAGCGATGGTCCATGAAAATGCATTTGTCTGGCTGGCCACAGGTGCAATCAGGAGCTCCATCAGCCATGACAGAAGCAGGTCAAAAAAGTTGCAAAGGATTCAAGCGGTGGCTCACGCACAATTGACGAGAGACTAGGACGTCGTCTCGTGTAACGCAAAGCACCGCTCAATGCTTGTCTCGTTGTTGCCAAACCAATGTGGAGCCACCACACCTATTGAAACCATCACGAAGATAAGTGTCATTGCCAAGTTGTAGCCAGTGTCCAAAGCAGCAGCTACCACGTAGTTGTACTTGGCCCAAAGCCGGTGCCTATAGCGGAAGGCCCAGAATTGTGCCACGGTGCCACCGATGAACTTGGACACGTACCCCGTGGAGATGTTTCCATAGAAGTGGCTCAACGTGGAGAAGAGAACCGTGGTGTTCCAGAGCTCGAAGTTCAATTTGCTGTGGGGAAATCTTCGATGGAGAAGGAACACAGCCAAGGGACACACAAGACCAACTAAAAACCCGTATGGCAACACTGGGTACTTGTCGAAAAGCCTGCGAGGCCCGAGGATCACGTACTGGATGGCATTTGTATGGTACATCTGAACGGCCTGCCCCGTCCACTGGTTCAAAGGGTCCGATTTCTTCCCGACCAAGTAATCCCATTTTGACGTCATCACCCACCGAAATGATAAGTAGTTGATGGGCACGCCGATGAGCTCGCCGTAAATCTGCGCCAAGAACACGAGGCGCGGCGGAATGTGGTTGTAGAAGCCAAACTTCATCAGCTCTAGGTGGAACTGGGCGCGATACCACGCATCGCCCGCCACACTGCCGAAGAAAGCGGCCCCTCCAGGATGCTTCACGCTTGAGTCTTGAATGAGATAGCCATAGAGAAGCTCGTTGAAGGTACCAACAGGAAGCTGGAAGTTGGAGAGCGCGTATAGCCACATGAGCGGCGTGATGATGATCGATCCCACCATCAAAGCGATCAAGCACGTCCACCAGGGCATGAAGAGAGAATCCTTGTTGTGGGTGAACACCAACATCGCCATCGACACCACGAACAACGCCAAGTACCACGCCAACGGCACTGGCTTGTAGGCACGATGGAGCTTGTTGAGCCGGTCGTCGAACACTTTGGCCGCATCTCTCCATCCATGGCGGAGTTTTGCCCAGGCAAACGCAACGACCCACACGAGCCCAGAAACGTATGCTGCGTAATCGAAAAACATGTTCCAGGCTCGCTGGGGGCCGAGATGGACGGGTCCATACACCTCATATGCGGTCTGGTTGAAGGAGCCTTGAGCCGTGATGAGTTTCTCAGTGGGGTAAACGGCGCCCAGGTCCGTGAAGAGCTTGTTGGACATGAGGCCGTGCTTGTAAGGAAACAAGGACGTCCATTTGGCGAGCGGGATCAACACCCATGCGCCCATCACAAAGCCAATGAACTGGATGACCTGCACCCAGTACGGGTACAACATCACTTGCAGCGTGATGTTGGCCCAGTCAAAGGAGAAGTTGAGCACGCCCATACCGCCAAGGCCCAGCCCAACAAAGTTGACGGTGGGATTATGGGGCGCAAAGTAGCAAAGAACAGCCACAGAAGATACCATGGGGAAAAGAAACTCCGGAAGCATCTGCCATAGGCATAGAAGGAGTGCGTATTTGAAGAAGACGCTCATTTGACGCGAGCCCACCAGACCCCGCTCGAATTCTGGATTTGGACTGTCATTCAAGCCGCCGTGGATTTTCGAATTCGGCCCGGGACCCAAGTCTCCGTTTAGCTCTTCGTCATCGTGCGACAGATGCACAGCACCAGACTTTTGCGCCTCGCGCGAGCCTTGGGCCTGGCTCTGGAGAAGGGCGGTCTGCATTAGAGTTTGCGGCCACTGGAACTTGGGATCGTAGCTCACGACGTTTTTGGCGATGGCCGCGTACGAGTAGCCAGCGTAGACTATGGCCCACATGAACGCCAATGCTGCAGCGGCAGGGACGCGGTGGTCGAAGAAGATCTCCACGAGCGCCAAGGAATTGGTCGCCAAATTTCCCGTGGCGCCGCTTTTGGCTGCAATGGTCACAAGCGCCGTCTCCTTAATGGACCAGGGCCCCGGATTCAAGTGGAAGGAGGCGAGCTTGTGGCCAAAGACGGCCAATTGAATCCGCTTTTTCGGGAGCGTATTGGCCATCCAAATCCCCACCGCATGGGATGCAATTTGAACAAAAAAGATCAGGTAGGCGGCGGACGTGGTTCGAAACGCGTTGATGGTGTCGATGAAGGCGCCGGGAACGATGAAGAGCGTGGCCAAAAGCACCACGCGGAACGTGAGGACCGGCACAGTAACGTCATCGTGAAGAGGGACGGTTTCTCTGACGGCCTGGGACAATTCCACAAGGTCGGGGGGTAATTCTGAAGGGTCCAGGGGCAATTCCGAAGGGTCCAGGGGCAAGTCCGAAGGGTCCAGGGGCACGTGCAGGGGGGATTTCCGGATCAATGGCGACGACTCGGAGGCGCTCGTTTCAGAGCCCGAGCGGGTACCGGAGGCGGACCTGCTATACTCACTCATGGCTGGGCCCGTGTCGGTTTCCCTGCTGTAAAAGGTATGGCGGGACATGGTTGGTATCGTCGGCGAGCAGTGGCGGTGATGCCTCGGTCACGTGCTGGGCTCTCATCACCCACACCCACACCCACACCCACACCCACACCCACACCCACCTACAATCACCCCACACATTCACCCCACACAGAAAGTTCGAAGCCACGCGGCAACTGACTGGGAAAAAATGCGTCATGTTCTACATCTTCCGTTGGAATACATCTTCTGAAATCTTAATTCTGGCTCATTGCACTGCATTTGCGAGTCACACGACCTAATAGGGTCAAAGGATAAGCTGAATTGGCGGTCTGAACTGCTTTCCTCAACCGGCTGAACTGGCTGCTTCAACTGCCTCACTGGCTGACTGGAGAGCCGCCCAAGCGTGGTGACGCGTAACTCGAGGCGACACAAGGTACCCTGGAATCAGCAGAACTTTAAAGAGATTGCCGGGCTCTTTATTGTGGATTTCTTCCTTGATTTGAGGCCTTGCTAGAATTATCAGCTAGCAAATTCTTCGCCAACGTTACGATAGAGGCCAAGATCCGCAGATCAGTCCCTCTGAAACTTTACTTTGGACTTTCCTGTGCATTATTCAAGTCGTTGAACTTGGCTCTGCCACCGAGAAGCTGTATCAACGGCTGGTGGCATGAAGATAGTTATCGAGGGCGATTTGCCAGACGCCATCAATACACGCGAAAAGCAATACAAGGTGATCTGGTGAAGCATTATTAGGTGATCTGGAAGAGAAATATAAGGTGATCGGAAAACAATACAAGGTGATTTGGAAACAATGCAAGGTGATTTGGAAACAATGCAAGGTGATTTGGAAACAATGCAAGGTGATTTGGAAAAAATACATGGTGATTTGGAAACAATATAAGGTGACCTGGCGGGCTCCCGCCGGTTGATCTGCCCGAGTGCTGGGAGTAAACCACCCACCCCGCAATCGCACCGGCCACGAGTCCCCAACATCCGATCCTGTTTCAGCAAAATGAAGACCGCTTTAGATATGATTGCAAAAGAAGCCAAGACTAGCGAATGCTCTTGGGAATACCGGATCTTTCCACCGCAGACGGTTCCATTCATGATTAGTGATCGTGGTATCCAGGCTCCCTGATACGGCGACTGAAGCGAATTGAACCTTTGTTGAGTGTCCGCAAGGGGATTCCTTGTCACCTTCTTGCCTGAATGCAACAACTTGGCGGGGCAGTGTACTCATCAAAATATGGATCAAGAAGTATTTAAGAGACTGCGTGCCGTCGTTTCCACAATCATTTGGATATTTTTGAACCTCTCAGTGCTGCGTTGGATCAAGTGAGGCACTTTTGTGGGAGTTCAAGTGGCCCCAATTGGATTGTTTGGCAGAGCACTCTGCACCTCGTGACTGCCCAACGCCACCTGCGAGCGGATCTGGGAACATGCTTTCATTCAGGAAAACCAGCGGGAGCAACTGAACGAGACGTATTGGGCCGTGTCTTGCATCAGTGTTAAATTGCGTGACGGTTGTGGTGCGGCAGCCACAAGCAACTTCAATTTTCAACCATCCTACACTTGGAGGGGAATATGAAAGAGGAGGTTGGTATACAATTGCAGGGGAAATACCTCAGACAGAAAGCGGACTACACCAATAGCAAGACATGCCTGCCAGAAAGGGAAGTCTTCGATACAATGGTCACCTTCCCTCTATGACAGATAAACCTGGGCACCATAGCAGTGTTGGCGCCAGTCTTTTCCAATTGAGCAAGCGTCCACCTTCCCGAAACCGAATCCATTGAAGAAGCCGGCTTCAGTACCAGAACGAGGAAATAGTGCAGTTGGTCCTCGAAATCAGTGACCAAACCGGTCTGCAACAAGAAGACGGCCGAAGAGCCCCAAATTCCATGATATCAACGGGTCACCTCTGAATAACCCCGGACGATGTCAAAATGCTCATTACAATTCTCCATTGTTGAACAAGGTGTAAAAGTCAGACCCAACATGGGTGCCCTGGCCATGGGCACAAGAGCTACGTGCCATGTGCCATGAGGTGTGGATTCACCAGTTCCGCTACAAACTGAATACTATGGCGCTACAAACTGAATACTATGGCGCTACAAACTGAATACTATGGCGCTACAAACTGAATACTATGGTGGCTGATAACCGAGTTAGAAGGACTGCACCAACAGTTAGAAAGATATGGGCGACCGTTCCGCACACAAAAAATGTCGTCTTGTGATTACCCATAATGTTGGGCCAATACAAAGCAGATATACTTGCCTTATACATAAAAGAGCAATGGCTATATGGAAGCTGATATCATACATCAGAACCAAGCTAGGCCTGAATGCCACTTTTAGGTGAGAAAGTTGAAGTGCTGAAAGCTTGGGATATATCCAAATCTTGATACTCACAATCACGGGCTCTTATCAACTTAAGTAGCCGTTCAGAATACTCAGTCATTAGGTCGTCGTTCCTGAAACAGATCCGACCACCTGAGAAGCCCGTTAGAAGCTTAATCCGGTGTATAGATAGCTTGTATCCGGAGGATAAACAATAATTCTAACACATAGGCGCGGGTGGGCCTTTTGTATACCCCTTCTTGCACGAAGGAGACACCTATACACAGGAACCTAATATCCGAGAGGCAAGCCAGTCTGGATACCGGCGAACAGTACAACATGGAGACGAGCGGACTCTCGATGCCGAGTCTACCTAGACGAGCAGGTAACAGATGAAACAATGGTTCAAAAGCCGGAGCGGTTAGACGGGAGGCATGCAGGCGCAGCCCTCCATTGAGTCTATAAAAGCAAGGGGTCCTAAAAAACCAAGGAGTCCTATAAAAGCAGGCAGTCCTATAAAAACCAAGGAGTCTTAAAAAACCAAGGAGTCTTAAAAAACCAAGGAGTCCCGCCCGTTTCGACAACAAGCGCCAGACTAGAAAACACTTCTTAGTCCAATTGGCAATACAGGAAATGACAGATGACCACCGAAGCTATCGAAGCAAAGAAGTTGTTAACAGACATCTTGATCACTACACCAGACTATGGCAGAGTACATGACAAATTCGGTTGAGCTGTAAGCTCAACTGCACCTGATCTGGAACAGTGCTATCATTAGTATTGTAAATTTTCTTGTAGTGTTTGAACTGAGGTCATCATCTCGGTCATGTTTTCCTATCTGTATCTATCTGTACTGGGATCTCGCTGGATGAGCGTTCATAATCGAGGCCCTCAAAATGAGCGGCGTACGTCACTTTAATATCTTCTCCCGGAGTTTCCATTTCTATTGATGTCGCGTTCCATGATACGAATAAAACGTTAAATATATAGATAAAATATTAGAAATAAACATAATAATAATAATGATATTTTTCCCGGCGATAACATTGGGTATGATATTGATGTATAGACGTCAAATTAATTTGGCCGACGGGAGCTCGTAAGTGACTTGCTACCACGCATAGCACACGCCTGCATCTGCCGTGGTTTCTGTTGAACTACGAAATGTGCGCGCCTGCAAGTGCGCGACTCCGATACAGGATGCAGCTGAAACTGTCGTAGGCCAAAGCGG
>NKZP01001333.1:0-131145 GCA_002370765.1 Metschnikowia similis
ACGTCGCGTAACTCACGTGTCTCGTGGTGTCTTGATGTAGCCTTTATCCTGTATGGATGCTCGGTAATTCTCACGTCTAACTTCACATGGAAATCCGTGATAGTTTAGTGGCTAGAATTACCGCTTGTCGCGTGGTAGACCGGGGTTCAATTCCCCGTCGCGGAGCTCTTCGGCGCAAGTGGTTTAGTGGTAAAATCCAACTTTGCCATAGTTGGGCCCCCGGTTCGATTCCGGGCTTGCGCATGATTTTTATTTGCAAGGATGTTTTTACTAGAAAGTTGCGTCTTTGATGCAGAAATATGACCAAAATATATGCGTTCCCGTTTCCTTTCCACACAGGCTCTCGGACCTTTTCTCCGTTTTATTTAGTTCACGATATCGTGAGGTTGTTTCAGGAAATTAATTTACATCAAAGTTTGTTCTGCGCGCAAGTCAGGTTTTTCACTAGTCCAATTTTAGTAACACAATAACGTCTGAGGCGCATCAAAAAACTTGCGGCGTTGCCCACCTGACACTTGGCTACAACACTCTTTCAGCCTAGCACTTTTCTCGCAAAAGAGAGCGCAGAATACAAACACTTCTCAAGCCCGTTGACTGCAAAGATTTCACTCCGCCCGCGCCAATTTGAGTCCTGCTTTATGGCATTTTCAAGTCCCGCTCAAAAGTCCCGCTCAAAACACCACGACTTTACTTTGAACTTCAACGCCCAAAATTATGTCTGATTATTCCGATTTCCCGGTGCCTACTGACTCGGCATCGCTTGAGTTTGACATAAGGGCAGACTTGCCTCTGGTGACCACCACCAGCTCAAAGACGACGGGGTTGCCAAAGCTCCTGTCCTCAACCCTAGACTACACGACGCCCTCGGTGGGTGTCCCTACAGGCGTGGACAACCCGTACATATACCAAAGCACAAAGCCTCTGGGCACAGTTTTCATCGCCGTGGGGAGTGTGGTGGCGTTCATCTTACTCGGATTCGTGGTTTTCCACTTGTTCAAGTCCATAACTGCATCTTCCATGGCCAAGAAGAATCTGTACTACGAGAAGTTGGCCCACGGTCAATACGCAAAGAACAACAGCAATGCCTATGGAAACAAAGGCTCGGATAATTCGATCTTCAACAACACAGAGTATAACGGTGCCGTCACCAAACTCCCGCTTTTGAGCAGTAGCAGGCAATCGATGCTCGGGTTCAATCCAGACATGTCATCTACCAGCTACTCCGACCTCGCGCCGCTTTCAAAGCACGACACCACCAAAATGTTTGTGTCGCCCACCAAGGAAATGACGTATGCTCGCCACGGCGGCGCTCTGGCGGTGACCGGCTCTATGAGCAATCTCGCTATGTACAGCAATAATGGCTCGGATGTGAATACCTCGCCAATGGCCTCCAAAAGGCACTCGCAGGTGATCCCCAGCTTCTACATCGATGACCGCTTCTCCAATGCCGAGTCCTCCGTTGATAGGCGGGAGGTTTCCCCGCTGCAGGCTCGTCCAGGTGAGAAGAGAATGACAACTCCAAGTATGTACTTGGATGATCTTCTCGATGACTAGATGATCTTTCCCATGACTAGATGATCTTCCCGATGACTAGATGATCTTTCCATGACTAGATGATCTTCCCGATGACTAGATGTTAGACCGTATAGTGACAATATTACCCTATGCAAGAGAGCGCGTGAGACACCACCCTCGTCGAAAATATAGCATATAATGACCGTCAGCAGCTTCCTTCGACGCAGCTTGTCTGCCCAACCGCAGACACAAGCCATGCACATGTATACAAGCCTCTTAAAAAGCGAGGCATCTCCGAAGCTTCCGGTTAAACAGGCGGTCGAAATAGCGTGGAAGGACCTCAGTGGAAAGGCGCGTATAGATGAGACAAAGCCGCCTCTTGTCATGATCCACGGTCTTTTTGGGTCAAAGCTGAACTATTCGTCTACGGCGAGGAGGATCTCCTCCCTTTCCCACATCAAGACCATTGGGTTGGACATGAGAAACCATGGTGAATCGCAGCATGTAATGCCTCATGACTACATCTCCATGGCCAATGACACCATCAAGTACATTGATCAGCTAGGGGAAAAGGTCTTTCTAGCAGGCCATCTGATGGGCGCCAAAGTCGCCATGATTGTAGCTTTGAAACGACCAGAGCTCATTGAAAAGTTGATTG
The DNA here is from genome assembly GCA_002370765.1 of Metschnikowia similis. Taxonomy (NCBI): domain Eukaryota; kingdom Fungi; phylum Ascomycota; class Pichiomycetes; order Serinales; family Metschnikowiaceae; genus Metschnikowia; species Metschnikowia similis. The sequence continues at coordinate 2,174 of NKZP01001333.1, forward strand.
TCATAGACAATGCCCCGTCACATGACCCGTTGGACAAGCGATTCGGCCGGCATCTCTTGGGCATGTACGCGGCAGAAAAGCGGTTAGGGCCCCCTGTGTCCGACAAGTTCCGGCTCCAGAAAAAGGTGGACTCGGTGTTGGCGGAGTTCGAGCCCGACCCATTGGTCAGACTATTTCTTGCCTCGAACTTGAAGAGCACCAAAAACGCATCATGCGAATTTCGCATTCCGGTCCTCAGCTTTTTGAAAGAAAACGTCTTACTCAAAATGGAGCAGTGGCCGGAAGCCGACCTTTTTGGCTTGAAGTATCCTGGTCCGGTCATGGTCATGCGAGGCATCAGGTCCTCGTTCATCCTGGAAAAGCACTTGGCGGAAGCTTTTCCAAAGTACTTCCCCGACTTTCAGACCATTGACTTTGACTGCGGCCATTGGGTGGTCAATGAGTCACCGGACAAGTTTGTTGACGAGGTTTTGAAGTTTCTTGCCCCTGAAACCCAGGAGTCGAACCAAAGGGTTTGAGCAGCTAACATGGAGAAACGTCAACCTCGTATAGACTGTCTTGAATGGAAGGAGCATAATCAGCTGGACCAGGAAGTCACCACCCAATCGATGCAGGAAATGCTGAGGCCTATTGACAGTATTGCCTAGCCAAAGCCGTTTTTGCCGTTTTTGGTTGCGGGTGCGCGAGTCCCGCAGGGAACGAGCAACAACACACAACAAGGCCTCCAACAAATGGAGAGTGCATCAGAGTATGAAACGGCGTGTGCCAGCATCTGTGCATAGTGAGCCCATGGCAATGGCCAAATACAGGAGTTCCTCTTTTCTTGGCGCTTGCCTGAACATAGCCCGTGGAATGAGGTGCGAGTGGCACTTCATGTCCGACCCGATGCGTAAGCCACGGCACCTTGACGCAGTCTACGCGGCATTACTCCTTGAGATCCGTATTGAGAACCAGCGCCTCTTGCGAAATTTCGAAGGCAATTTCGAAGGTATGTCTGGCCCCGGCTCGGAGCTGATGGATGCTTATTAATTCAAGTCCTTCGCTGGGTCGCTTGCTGCAGCATGCGCGGTTGCGTGAAGGATGCTGCGAGGCGCGAGCGGATTCAATTCTCCGTCGTGGGTATATAACGCAGCTCTTTAGTCTTGGTGAGTGAGCCTCCCTAATATTTCATATCATCAAACATGGTCTCCCAAATCGTCCTCGAAAACCCCCCAGTGAAGGCAGTCGACTTATCCTGGAATCAAGGTGATTCCACCTTCAAGATCCAAGAATCGGAGCTTCGCGAGCTTAAGGACTCCGAGTTGAGGGTCAAATTGTTGTACTTCTCGAACGACCCAACCCAAAGAGGCTGGATGTCTGCCAACCAGGATCCTTCCAGGTCCTACGTGCCCCCAATCCTCAAGGGCGATGTCATCAGATCATTGGGATTGGCCCAGGTGGTCGAGTCTAAATCCTCCAAGTATGTCAAGGGCGATGTTGTCACTGGGCTTTTTGGATGGTCGCAAGAATTGGTGATCCACGAGTCCTCAGTCACTACCAAAGTCGACAAGTCGGTACCTTATGAGATGTATTTGTCCACCATTGGACTCACTGGTTTGACTGCGTACTTTGGCTTGAAGAGAGTTGGTCAGTTGCAGAAGGGTCAGACTGTGTTGATCTCTGCAGCCTCTGGGGCCACTGGATCCATGGCCGTGCAGCTCGCCAAGCATGTGTTCAAAGCCTCCAAGGTCATTGGTATTGCTGGTTCGGAGGACAAGGTGGAGTGGGTCAAGTCCTTGGGTGCTGACGAGTGCGTGAACTACAGAGATGCCGATTACAAGGAGAAATTGCACAAAGTTATTGGCGAGGAGTTTGTGGACGTGTACTTTGACAACGTCGGAGGCGAGATCTTGGACTTTGCCTTGAGCCACATCAAGAGACACGGGCGCGTGATTGCATGCGGAGCAATCGCAGGCTACAACGACTCTTCCAAATTCGCAGTGCACAAGTGGGCCGAGATCATCACCAACCGCATCACCGTGCAAGGATTCATTGTGATGGACTTTGTTGCGGAGTACGGAGACGCAGTGCAGGACATTTTGGGCGCAGTTAAGAGCGGTTCCTTGTCAACAGAAGGGTACTCTCTTATCGATTTGTCCGAGAAGGAAAATCCGCTTGCCCAAGTGCCATCGACGTGGTACAAGCTTTTCACCGAGGAGAAGCCAAGAGGCAAGTTGATCACCAGGATTGCCTAAGGAAATCGCCAGGTGCAAAAGAACAGGGCTATGTTACGAACCGCGGCCCAAGCACGACACTCATTGTCCATGATCAGAGCTGTTCGCGCTGGTCGCTGTGCGTCTGCAATCATTCTCTCGCTGAGAACAGCACTTCCATTGAATAGCAGACATCTCGCCAGCAAAGCATCACTGGTTGAGAAGCACGTGCATTGCCAGAACAATGGGGCTTTCATTGGCCTGTTGCCTCCCCTTTTGCAAACAATCAACGTGACAGGCTCTTCATCCCCGCTTGGGGCGATTGTTCTTTCTTGAAGGTGAAATGAATTTAGAATAATTAAATATACATCATGCGCGAAGACATGTCCACACAGCATATCTATATAAAGAGCCAGATTGCTCGCTCGCGCATCCAATTTTGGACCCACACTAGGAACAAAGTGCAAGAGACTGCGACAGAAGCTGGCCAGCCAATCTCAAAACTCCCCAACCCGCCGCCCGACCCAGGCGTAGATATTTAACCGCAAAGCAGCTCGTGCTCACAGTCTTCACACAATGTCGGAATTTGCCCCACCGAATCCGTCCGGAGAAGACTTATCGTTGCCAAAGGCAACCGTCCAAAAAATCATCAGCGAGGTCTTACCCAAGGACATTGCCATCTCCAAGGAGGCCCGGGAGGCCATTACGGAATGCAGCATTGAGTTCATCATGATACTCTCCACGCAGCTGAATGACATTGCAGAGAAGGAAGCAAAGAAAACCATCGCATCAGATCATGTCATCAAGGCGTTGGAGGAATTGGGGTTCCACAACTATTTGGACATAATAAACCGTGTACTTGATGAACACAAGGAGTTGTTGAAGGGGAAAGAACGGAAGAATAACAAATTTCTCAATTCAGGCTTGAGTGAAGAGGAGCTATTAAAACAGCAGGAGGAGCTCTTTAAGAAGTCCCGCGCAAGATTACAGAGCACGGGCTCACCAACCTCCGAAATAAAACAAGAGTTGTGATGTTTGGGACATTTTGTATATTATTTGTGACAGCAGAAAAGATTCAGTATCGGGTGCAGGAAACGCAAGTTGTGATTTGTAGAGGAAACGGCCTTAGCATGCTAGCGGGTATGGCCGTCACTCAGGGTTCACTAACATGATGGAGATCGAGCCTCTAGAGCTTGAACCAAAAGATCGAACCCTTCTGAACTTGAACCAAAAGATCAAGCCGTCACCTTAGACCTTCCGGTGTTATGCCGGGCTAAACTAACCGAGAATCAACTCGTACAATATGAGTAGGATATTCACGAAAATCAACGGAAACCTCAATAACGTCCTGATGGCGCTAATGAGCGTGATCAACCGAGACTTAATCGAATCGTCGGGGCCTGGAGGCGCTCCATACTGTGCTTGAAATTGGTTTTGAGGGCTAGCCGCCCTGCTTCCCCACCCAATGCGGTTAAGGAACCTGTCCTCGCTTAGCACGGCTATGCCATTTATACTGAGAACTATGACATAAAAGAGCTTGCCCAAGCCAAACATTGTTTCGTAAGGGGGCTTTGCCTGGTGGTGTTGCGAAAGAAGCGAGCATGGCCAGCGCTACACCCGTACACCTCTCACTGGTTTCCCTATGCCTTTAGGCCTACAATGGGGCGTGAACAATGTGCACGGCACTTACGGGAGCTCATTAATCACATTGGCTACTCAAAAAAACTCAAGAGATTGACTGTGGAGTTTTTGGTCAAAAAATTTGAGTTGCACCTTGGGTGAAGATATTGATGATTTTGCGTGCTCCAAGCCATTATGCAATAATCACCAAAACTAAAGCAAGAGTGAAAATTCAGCCCTTGAATATTTTTTAATAGCAGACAAAGGCTTGTTCTCGAATCAATCTCTTCTAACGCACCGCAAAGCCAAATCGAATGCCGCCCAAATCTCGAAGCCCTGTAGTAACATGGCCCCCATGCCGAATAGTGCATATAACTCAGACACTCATTCTACCTTCTCAAGTTGCCCAAAAAAGGTGGAAATATTCTAACGGAGTATTCCATCGTAACCGGCTGAAACACACCTTAAGCCCTTCTTCTTCAGACGGCTCCATCAGCATTGTTCTAAACCAGGTTAGAAAGGGTTCGCGCACGTCCCCAAACGAACCATTTTTTCTGTTCGTGAGCATATTTGCTCGACTCAGAGAGGACAGGACTCTGAATATGGACAGGGAAACTCTACTTAAATCCTTAGCAGGGACCATCGATGCGGACCTCCAAGTCCGCAAGCAAAGCGAAGAGCAGTTGAAGTACTTTGAGGAGTTGCCGGGCTTCACCGCATATCTTCTTGATCTCATTACAGACGCCAGCGTCAACTTTGGGGTGCAAACCTCTGCAGCTATTTTCTTCAAGAACAGAGTGAATAATTATTGGGTTGTGGATGAGCTCAAGAACAGAACCCCAAGGCACATACTGGAGGAGGAGAAGCAGACCATCAAAAGCAAGTTGATGGAGGTATTGAGCAAGACCTACAAAAATGCCCAGTTGAGGGTGCAATTATCCACGGCTATCTCCTTTATCTTGGATTTGGAAAAATGGGATCAATTTGTCATCACCACTGAAAACTTAATCAATGATGTGTCAAACATTGATCATGTCTACACCGGGTTGCTTTGTTTGTTCCAATATACAAAGGCCTATAGGTACGCAGGCTTGGATACGCCGAACAGCAAGAATATTGTTTTGGACGAAATCTCCGAGCAGTTGTTCCCTAAGTTAGAGTCGCTTGCCACCAACATGGTGGAGAATCCCTCTGAGACATCAGATGAAATGTTGTATTTGATCCTCAAGATCTTCCGGTACGCAACGTTTGCAAATCTCCCTCCTTATCTTCAAGATCCCAAAAACTTGAGTACGTGGTGCCAAATCCACCTCGCTCTCATAAATAAACCATTGCCCGAGTCCGTGCTCTCTGCTGATTCCAACGAATCTAGAGCCCTCAGCCCCAGAGTCAAAGCCGTGAAGTGGTGCTTTGCTAACATGCACAGACTTTTTTTGCGCCATGGTGGTGGCATTAACACCAAGGACAAGAAGTCCGATTTTGTCCACACTTTCTTGAACAACTTTGTTCCCGAAATATTGAATGCATACTGGTCTATCATAGAGGAATGGACAAACAAAAAACTTTGGTTTTCGGAGGCCTCTCTCTACCACTTGATCTCTTTCTTAGAGCAAGTCGTGGAGACACCAGCTTATCCTTTGCTAGAAATCCAATTGGAGGCCATCATCAAGCATGTTATTTTACCAGTTTTGAACGCTTCTCCCGAGACGATTGAAATGTACGAGGATGAATCCGAAGAATACATCAGACGTTTTTTTGACAATGGGAAAGAGAATAAAACCGCCGATACTGCTGCCATCAACCTCACCTACAGATTGGCTTCTTCGAAGTTCTCTTCATGCGGAACCTTGTTGTTCAACACTATCAATGAGGTATTCCAAAACAGGATTTCCGACCGATCAAATCTTAAGTATGCCATGCAAGCCGAGGGTGCACTTCGTGTGTTGGGCACCATTTCATACAACTTGGAACGGAAAGAGAATCCCGTGAAAAACCTCATTGATCAACTTCTACACTCGGTGGTTTACCCTGAAATGTCGCATGAAACGATTTCCAAGACTCCCTGGCTCACTGCGCGTGCCTGCGACACAATTGCAATATTCATTCACAAGTTCAACGATCAAAATATTTTGCATGATATCTTTCACGGTGTGGTTTTCTGCTTCCAACAGCAGGACCAGTTCCCCATCCAGCTAACTGCTATTGACGCTTTGCGTACTTTGGTGGAAGAAGACTATGTAGCAGACAAGATGGCGCAACAAGCACCACAACTAATGGAAACATTGCTCGACCTTTCAAAGAACTTCGAAAGTGACATTTTGACTTCAGTGATGGAGGTTTTTGTTGAAAAGTTTGCTGCTAACCTAGAGCCTTATGCAAACGAATTGTCATATCGCTTGGTGGAGCAATTCAATGTGCTAGCTTACGAGCTATTGGATCAGTCATCAAGAGGTGTGTCAGATGTCGATAAAGAATACCAGGCTGGTGGACTCTTGAATACTTTGGCGTCTTTAGTCATTTCGATGAGTGCGGCACCCGAAGTCTCGGATGCTTTGACAATAACGGTCAAAAAGACAGTCNAGTCTCGGATGCTTTGACAATAACGGTCAAAAAGACAGTCATCTTCATTTTGGAAAATTCCATGCATATGTTTTTATCTGAGGCCTTGGAGATGGTGGACAGCATTTTAGTTAACACGAACAAGATGTCACCACCATTATGGGAAGTTTACAGAGTGTGCATGGACACATTTGACATGTATGCGTACGACTTTTTCGACACCTTTCATCCATTCCTTGAAGCAGTGGTGAGAATTGCCTTTCCAGAAGATGGAATCTCGATTGAGGACCCCAACGTACAGAGTTTGTTCAAAGTCTGCTTCCAGGTTTTACAGGCCACGTCTGTTGACCCTGTTTTTGCCCACTATTCGTTTGAAGTATTGGAGTATGCAATCTTGAGCTTGGGCAAGAAATTTGTTCCGTTTATGCCCCAATTCTTGTCAGAGATTTTCAAAATTTTCAGAGCATTAGAGTCGGAAGATGCTTTTGACGGGTTCATGTTGCATTATCTCTCAGTGTTGAAGATTTTCTTTGCATCGCTCTATGTGCAACCCTCAATTACATTGCAATTCTTGAACGACAATCAATTCACTGGCGCATTCTTTAAGCTCTGGGTCAAATACAGCGGGGACTTCCAGAGTGTTTATGGGTGCAAATTGCAAATCTTGGCTTCCTTGTCCATATTAACCGATGCTCAATTGAATCTTTTACCGGTGGAGGACCTTATCGGAGAGACGGTTGACTTACTTATCTCAAACTTGGAGACCATGCCGGTTGCCATCAAAGCAAGGCAAGATCTTCTTGATAGAGAAAGCGGGATCCAGTCAAGCAAAGACTACGAAAATGAGGTGGAAGAGGTCGACATCTATGATGACGAGTTGGAAGCTGATGAGGCTGAACTCGAGGCATTAAAAATCACTCCCCTTGATTCTGTCAACGTATACTCTGTTTTTGGAGAAAAGACAACTTCGTTGCAACAAAACGATCCTGCAAGATATCAAATTGTGTTTGGAAACCTTGACAACAGCCAGCAAGAGGTTGCCATGAGGATTTTGAATGTTCTCGAAAATCACAAGCGTCAGGCATAGTTCGGCTCACTTATAACTTGCACACCGGTGCGAGCGAGCATGTATATGGACTTTGGCCACCATTTCGCAAACTAATTGACCCTATATACCATACGTAATTCACTATACTTTCCTTAGCTATCCACTTTTAGAGACAAGTTCCGCCAGAACATCCGCCTCAACCGCCCATAACAGACTCGAATATATCCTGCAACCGGGCACCAAAAAAAAAGTATCAAGCGAGCATGTTCAGTGGTTTCGGGTCCAGCTTTTTTGGTGGCGCTGCCTTTGCCCCAGTCAACAACAATTTTGAAGAATACTTCCGATGTTACCCAGTTACGATGATGCCTGATAACATCAGGAAAGATGACGCCAACTTCGGAGGCAAAATCTTTCTACCTTCCTCTGCATTAAACAAGCTTACCATGCTTCACATCAGATATCCCATGTTATTCGAGCTAGTCAACGAGGCAGAAAATCTTAGGTCTCATAGCGGAGTTCTAGAGTTTATTGCAGAGGAAGGGAGGGCATACATTCCCGAGTGGACTATGGAGACGTTGAAATTGCGGCCGGGGTCCTTGGTCAAGATCAAGAACTGCGATTTGCCCAATGGCAAGTTCGTCAAGCTTGAACCTCAATCAGTAGACTTCTTGGAGATTTCGGACCCTAAAGCAGTGCTTGAAAACGCTCTTAGGAAGTTTTCCACTTTAACGGTGGACGACATTATTCAAATCGACTACAATGATACAAGGTACGGAATCAAAGTGCTAGAGGTCAAACCGGAATCCAATAATCAGAGCATCTGCGTCATTGAGACCGATTTGGAGACAGACTTTGCTCCCCCAGTGGGCTATGTGGAGCCCGAGTACAAACCTAAGGCTTCACAGTCGTCACTGAATCCAATTGATCCATCTAAGGTGAACAGAAGTGCCGGTGCAGGTAGCATGGCTCATACGATGGGATATGCTGACATTGTGTCCGAGGGAAACAAGAAGCAAGTTTTTAAGGGTACTGGGCAGAAGGTATCTGGCAAGGAAATTGTGCAGGAGACGAAGAGCAGAATGACCATCGATGACTTGGACCCTGACGCGGCGCCCGTGGAATTCAACATACCTGGGAATCAAATATTTTTGGGATGGCCAGTGGTGTTGCCAAAGCCGGAAGTGGCCGAAAGCACGAAAATATCAGCCGACGCATACCAAGGGGAAGGAAAGACTCTTAGGCAAAGCAAGAAAAGAGGCACAAACAAGAGCATACACGACCCGTTGAAGAATCATTCCAGGAGCCCCGACTACATCGAGATTGATGATTAGGACGACTCCATATCTTTAATCTATACGCTGCGTAACGAAAAAAAAACCTATTCAGTGGTGGAGGGAAGAAACACATCGTTGCCCTGCTCCATAGCTCTCTTGGTGTGGTAAACAATGTCGGTGGATTCCCATGGGTAAGCGATCCAGTAGTCTGGAACCGTTCTGGCAGCAAAGTAATTACCGGACTTCATGATGTCATCGGGCAATTCCGCTTTCTTAGGCTTGGCTTTGTCATGAAGAACAAAGATTCCAAACTTGGTGTTGGCAGGGTCGGCGCCTTTGGCTGCAGCCTGCTCTGCCACATCCTTCTTCAACTCGGAAACTGCATAGTGCAAAGTAGTTCTAGTGTCATCAACCTCATCGATGATCAAAATGTTCTTGTTGACTAGGTCGATTTTAGACTGGGCATAGTCAATCCACTGAGTCCTAACCACCTGGGTTCCCGCGGACTCCACCTGAGAACCTACAGTTCCCACGTCCTCATAGAGAGAGAGGATGATGGCCATGATTCTAATGTTAGGCTGTCCTGGTTCCTTCAAGAAAGTTCTCAACATGCGGGCTGGGATAAAGCCACCTCCACCAATGGCAATGATCAAGTCAGGCTTGAAGGCCTTGATTTTGTCCGAGGTTTCCTGACACAACTGGTGGATGTTGTTGTAGGTGATGTACATCTTCGAAGCCTCTACATCTGCAGAATCCATGGTTGGCTGAGTTCTTTGGCGGAGTTTAGGGGCGTGCAAATGCGAGGGGTATTCACGGGTCCTGTCTGCTGAAACTTCTCCAATGGTCAGTTCCCGGATGAATGCTCGTAGGCCTGTACTTAGACCCAAAAGACGCAGCAGCGAGATGGCCCTTGAGTAAGACGCGGCATTTTTTTCGCTAATTTTTCAGCCCGGCTCACAGGCCCCGGCCAGGCCCAGCGTCCAAGGCACGCCAGAAAACTTTCAGAATTTTTTGGACACGGGCTCTAATTTGAAGCTGAAGTGAGTGGGGCGTTCGCCGCATGCAGCTCAATTCCGATATCTAGTTCTGCCACGAATCCAGCTTCGGATGGGCTGCCCGCAAAACATGGCCCGAGCTTTAGGCACGTGCGCGACGGCCACTGCTCATGCTCTATCTACTGCTTACTGGGGTGAGCTGATGCCATGCAAAGCTGGCCTTTCGTCGTGGCTGAAACAGTTTCCTAAATTCTCCGTTGGAGTTTTGAATGAACCCTGAGGCTGTATACTCCGGGTAAATTTAATTTTTTTTCCCTCTTGGTCTTGCGATCAGGGCGTAGATTGCGTGTTGAAGACAATGTGGAGGGAGCGGTCTAGATCTTTCGCTTTCGTTTGTTTGAGGCCCTACACTGAGCAGTTGGCACTAAAGTATAGGGTTCGCTCCTAACAGGTGTTCAATTTTTTGGAGGCCTGCATACCACAGCACGCTGATGCGAACGTTGCACGTAACTCCACACTTGAGAAGGTTCAAATAGTACACCATATTCACCGCGTGATTCACCACCAAAATGAAGCTCCTCGCTGTATTGGGCACTATAGCAATGGTTTCAGCCGCCATAGTCGGCATTGACTTGGGCCACCAGTACACAAAGGCTATGATGATGGCTCCAGGTTTCCCATTCGAGATTATATTCACCGACGAAGGCAAGAGGAAGGACCTGTCCACCATTTACTTGAAGCCTGCCGTCAAAGACGGTCATTTGGAAGACATAGAGCGCATCTACGGCTCTCAAATCGGGTCCCTATGTACCAGGTTCCCCAACTCTTGTGCGGCCAATTTGAAGAATCTTTTAGGGAACTCCATTGATGACGTCCATGTCGCTGAATACTTGAAGCATCACCACGGGGTTGAAATTGTTGAAAACGAGATCAAGGGTGACTCTGTCTCTTTTAATATGGGCCCCTCGGGGAACTCCCACACATTTTCTGTCGAAGAACTCGTGGCTATGTCTTTGAATGATTTGAAACTGCGTGCTATTAAGGCTTTGAGCACCCATCCAAAAGCTAGACCTATTGCAGAGGACGTGGCGATATCAGTGTCGCCTTTTGCAGATCAAATCACTAGACTAGCTTATTTGGATGCTTTGCAATTGGCAAACTTCTCGTCAATTTTGGGCTTGGTAGACGAAGGATCTGCTGCTGCTTTGGGATACATTTCGGGCAAAAAATTCCTTCCCGAAGACTACAACGAAAAGAAAGTCTACGAAATCATCTATGACGCTGGATCTGGATCTACAACTGCGACTTTGTTCTCTTATGTCGCTCACCAGAATAGAACCATTGTGGTTGACGTTGAGTCTGTAGGCTACGACAAACTGTTCGGTGGTGAGTTGTTGACGAATCACGTTTACAATCTCCTCTTTGAAAAGTTTTTGGAACAGTTTAAATTGGACTCTTCCTTCGAATTGCCCCCAAAGTTAGCTGCTAGATTGACTGACACAGCCGAGAAAGCCAAAACAATTTTGAGTGCCAACTCTGATTACAGAGTCTCGTTGGAAAGCTTCTATGACGACAGAGATTTCAAAGCCACTGTCACCAGAAAACAGTTCGAAGATGTCACTGCAGAGCTTCGGCAACGCGTGACACAACCCATAGTGACAGCGCTTGAGAATTCCATCACGGGCCCAAAAACCCTCTCTGACATCCAATCAGTGATTTTGAATGGAGGGACCACCAGAACTCCGTTCATACAGAAGGAATTGGTTTCTCTTTTGGGTGGTGAAGAAAAAATCGCCAAAACCTTGAATACCGATGAGGCTTGTGCTTTGGGAACCACCATGAGGGCTTACCAATTGAAAATGATTACTGGCACCGGATTGGATGTTACGCTACACGATAGAATCTTGAGTGATCTTGATGTGGGGTTCGACGGTGCAATTCAGAATGTCTTTAAACGGGGCTCGGTATCGCAAAACTCTACGAGCATTTCATTTGGCGTGGTCAAAGAGGACCAAGTGTCAATCGAATTATATGAGAATGGAAAGAATTTTGCAAGCTACCAGGTTCATAATGTCATCAAGAAATCAGATGAACTAAAGTGCAACGCAGATGACTTGGAATTGGTTGGGGAGTTTGTTGTTGACCAGAACAAAGTTTTCTCAATGAAAAGTCTTCATGCCATTTGCCATAGAAATGAGACCGAAGACGAAGAAGAACCTTCTTCCACTGCATCTAACTCGACTGTTTTGAAGAAAAAAAAGCCACAGGTTAACAAGGCAAGAGTTGCAATTCCGCCACTTACATTTACGAGATTACGCCCATACTCAATATCAGAGAAGAAGGATAAAATCGATTTCTTGACCCATTTATGCGTCAAGGAACAAGAGAAGATTGACTTACAAATGGCCAAGAACTTGGTCGAGAGCTCTTGTTATAGTTTGAAGGCTTTCATCGATGACCACTATGAGACCCTCGAGGAAGAGCTTGGAGGAGACCAACTCGACTCCAACAAAGCTCTCGCTGATGACATCGTCGAATGGCTTGAGTACGAGTCTGACCACGCCACTAAGGAAGAGGTCAAGGAAAAGATGTCCTTAGTGAATGAGGCTAGATCCAAGATGGACTCCAGGGTTAGATTGGCAAACACCGACTTGTCTCTTGAGGGCCTCAAAAAACTGTTAAAAGAAGGAAATGAAGTAGCCTCACAAGTCCAAGAATACCTCTTGGAATACGGATCTCAGATAAGAAAGATAAGAGACAAATACGAGGAAGAGTCATTCGATTTCGATGCTGAAAACGAAAGAATCATGGGAAAACTCTACGGAAGTAAAAGAGGAGATGAGCTCAACTTGGACAAGCATCTCTCGGTTTTCAAGGAGTCTTTGGAGGCACTTTCTGAAATGACTAGCATCGCACCAGAGAAGTTCGCTAAACTCACCAAGCATGAACGTTTCGAGAAGAATGAAGCCGTTACGTCGGTATTATTGTTGATGATGGATGACATTGTGACCCTCCAAAAGTTACACGAGCGAAGGGTTGACTACTTGCTCACGAGAATAGAAAAGTTGAGAGAGAGGAAGGCGGCCAAGGAATTCAAGGCCAAGTTGAAAGAAGAGAAAGACATGGCTGCTGGCGCAAACAAAACCGCTGATTCCACCGAAGAATCAGGAGATGACAAAAACTCCACTGTGGTTGATAATGAACCAGTCGACGCAAAACCTGGAGACGAGGCTGACACTGCGCACGACGAGTTGTGAGCATTGCAACAAAGAGGTGAGCAATAATTCTCGTCAATTATGCGCATGGAACCCAGATTTGAGAAGCCTTCAAGCGTTATTTAGTATTCAATATCAGTGTGGTGTCTTCTCAAAAGAAGTGTAGGATATTTCCAGAGGAGGCGTCTGCGCGTCTGAACTGGGGCGAAAAACAAGTGTGTAAACTCATCTCTACGCTTCCTGCCCTGAGTAGAAAGAATCCTGCGAAGTCTCAGGCATTGGCCAACACAAATGAATCCAAACGACCCATACGATAAATATAGGGATAGCAAGCATACCCCTAACGAAAACAGCCGAAAAAGAGAGCTAGAACCAGGAGAGAAGTTCAATGAGAGAAGAGAAAGGGATACTCGAGGCTCCAATGTCCGAAGAGAGTACAGAGGGACTGGAGACCACAGATTCTACGAGAAAAATTCTGATCGGGGAAGCAGAGGTTACAGGCAGGGATATAGGGGCCAGGACGGAAATGACCAAAGGTGGGATCCCAGGCAAGCACCTAGAGGCGACCACAGAGGCCACGGCAATAGAGGACTGTCCCGATTTACGAGAGAGGATCATCATAGATCCGGGAAGAACTTACAAGAAGACGCAGACCCGGATGAAGGATTGTCGAGCAAGGAAATTTTCGACAAGTACGAGCGGCGGTTGGTCTCGTCTCTTTGCTACCCAACCATCAATAATTACCATATTACAGAGACCCAGTGGGGTGTGATACCGAAAGGCTTCGAGAATGTGACATCACAACGAGCCAAGCTCTCGGGACTATTTCCTCTTCCAGGGGCGCCCAGGCCCGTGGACATTACAAAGCTAGAAGGGGTTCTTGAGGACGGGACCTCTGCAGAGGTGGGAGTTCTCGTGGCCAAATCTAAGATTGATCCTTTGGACGCTAAGAACTCCTGTATCTTGTTGATTGAAAATGTGGATTTTCTGATACTCGATCACTTGAAGCTAGTCGAGTACTTCAACAATTACCTTCGCTCCGCGGACATAAAGGGCACCTACTTGGACAATAATATCGAAAAGAGCAGAAAAACCAAGGATGACAAGAGGTTAATAATTGAGTTCAAAACGAATGTTTGCGCTACGTTGGTGCTCGCCTTGGACGGGAAGTCGATATCGATGAGCGATTTAAATTCCTCCCTGCAAATGGGCCCGGAGAATCCTGCGGTGATCAGTGACAAAGATCCATCCACTCCGGAAGACTTATGCTTGAGTATTTACAGGCCAGGCGAGTACGTGGCACAGTGTCTACCCCCGTACGAATCTTTGAATGAGATGAAAGACGAAGTTATCGACAGCCCACGAAAACTCACCCTCATACTCACGAAAGATTGTGAAGAATCTAGACTTGTCGATGCCCTAAGTGAAGTTGCTCCATTAAGGGCCTTTCAAAATGTGAGAAAAGTGGGAACAAAAGAACCCATGGGCGTTGCTTTCGTGGAGTTCTTCATTGATGCCAAAACTCACCCCAGCACCAAAGCAGCCATAAAACATACCATGGGGTTATTGGAAAAGGTGAGACACTTACCTATGGTCCTTGAGGCCAAGTTTGCCTGCTTGAAGGTAACGGAGAGCAATACCGTCGAAACGAGCATGCAAGACTGTCCTATTGAGATGAAAACATTAAAAGCCTTGGTGAAGAATGAGTATGTCCCATACCATCCTAAGCTGCGAGTCATACAACTCATCAACATTGCCACTGTGGCAGAACTAGCAAGCGATGATGTTCACTCCTTCATCGAGCAAGACATTTATCTGGAGGCATCCTCATATGGAAAAGTATTATCATTGAAAATCCCCAAGCACGTTCAGGAGAGTGCTTCTGGTATTTCTCAACTAGCCACTAAGGGTATGGGCAAAGTTTATGTTGAGTTCGAGGATGAGAAGGTGGCACTCCGTGCATTGATGGGTATGGCAGGACGGTCATACAATGACCGAACAGTGTTGTGTGCATTTTATGATCATAGCGACTATGTGAATGGCTTGTTCTAGAGAATGCTCTCCTTCATGAACACCTTTAGCTCACCTGGAACGTTAGGATCGAAGCCATGTCTAATGAGCAAACTATAGAGGGTTTTCGGGAGAGCGGGGATAAAGCTAAGACTCAATTTGATGATGTTCTTTTCTTCTAAGTTTGGGAAACTCCTTAACTCTTTCATGGGTTGCGCAGACTTCAACAAGACGGACCGATTAATGATTAGCTGAGCGACAATGAAGAGAATGTTCATGTGCGTTCCGTATGCGAATAGAAAATCCCAAAGTTTAACTAGAGACTTCAAGGGTGGGGTGCAAGCGCAAAGGGTTAGGACCGAGGGAAATGCATATATTTCAGCTTTGAGAAACTTTGAGTCAAGGAATTCGCTTAAAACTGGATCAATGATTTTCAAGACTATATCCACGAGAGACAATCCAGTGTGCACGCCGTCCAAATTAGGGGTGATATAAAGGGGGATTTGCTGCGTGATTAAATTGTGAAGCATTGCAAAAGCTTGAGGTTCACTTTTATAGAAGGTGAATGCGATAGGCGCCAATAGCACATTCATGCCCTGGACATAACCGATATTATTCCCTGGAGCTGAGGTGGCAATTACCGATAGGATGCGCATTAGGGTGTCCTCGGGAACTCGAGAGTGGAAGACTCGGTCATTCATTAAAGTTCGGAAAGTGTCATTTTTGATCTTCTGATATAGCTCAGGAGAAAGCTTTTTCTCGACGCTGGCTAGAAGTTTAGCATACTTGTGACTAGGGTAGACAGGAACTTTGCAAAGGATTGACCAAACGTATGATCTATAAGGGCATTGCTCGTAGCCTTCTGGGATCGAAAGACCCTCTATAAGGATCATGTATCGTAATTTGGAAAGACTGTTCTCAAGAATTATCTGCGGCATCTCTATGAACTGCTCTATAGAATCTTTCTTTCGGCCCCTGTTGGCCACAGCAGCCATATGGGACATGTTGGCACAATCAGTAGATATAAACATCGAACCGCGCGACTATGTAGGACAATATGGCCCGGTGCGGGTCATCAAGTTGGGAAAAAATGTGGAAAGAAAACGCACCACAAGCGTCTGAACAATGCCCGTGCCAACTGATATTAAAGGGTTCCAGGTAATCAGGGTCAAGCTACCGGAATTCAGTGGAAATCATTTCATATACTACCGCAAGCATGAGGCAAGGGGCGCCAAAAGTGCGTCAGATGCGGACGGGCGGCTGCTTTTCGTCTTCAACATGCCCATCGAAAGCAACACAAGGAGCGTGAAGAAGTTCTTCCAACAGGTTTCAATAGGTGCCACGGTGGAATCATTCACAACCAGTGTTTTGAATGAGACCGACGAAGACGTATACTTAAACCTCACCCAGTTGACCAGCGACTTGAGGTATGAAAACCAAGATGGCATCAGTGAGAGAGCCCTGAAGTTACCCAAGAACTGCAGCCTCGTGACGTTCATAGATAAGGCCTCACTCACGCTAGCATTGGACTCGTTGAAGAAAGTATCAGTGGAGGGGAAAGTCACGACGTGGCCTTCGCAGGCCTTGGGCACAGAGTACATCATGAAACGTGTGAGGTCCAAAATATGCGACTCGGACCAATTATCTGTGCTTGTTTCCAAATCCCTAGAGCTCTTTAACCAGGCCGAAGAAGACTCTCGACAAGAGTTGAGACTGCAGAAAGAGATCGTGGATGAGGATGGTTTCACTTTGGTTGTGGGAACGCAATCCAAGACTAGAGCAGAGATTTTGGGCAAGCAAAAACGCTTACAGGAGGTAGAGGCTGAAAAAGCCAAGAAGAAGGGCAAGAAAAAGGAAAAGGACGACTTTTACCGGTTCCAGTTGAGAGAAAAGAAAAAGGAGGAGATGAACGATTTGTTGCAGAAATTCAAGCAAGATCAGGAGAGAGTCAAGTTAATGCGGGAGAAGAAGCGCTTCAGGCCGTACTAATCAAGTCATGTAACATTAACGATTTATAGAAGCCAAGATGTAGGCCGCGAAAGACGCTGTGCATGATAACTACACATACCGCACCGTGCGCAGCCCACACCCCAACCCGAAGGTCAATGCTTCAAGCAATTGAAGATTTGCACAGAGCTGCCCGTTTCGAAGTCCCCGAAGACCTCGAAATATTGGCCACCATCAGATATGACCCCCATCTCACTCGGAAGATTCCCCAGGGTATCGTCGATGTGCAAAAGAGCTCGTTCTTTCTCCTCCCAGAGCACATTGAAAGACTCAAATTCACCTTGAACTTCTTCAGAAGCTGTCCGGGATCACCCTACGCCAATGAGCCCCAAGAAATAGTGGTCGAAGAAGATCAGATCTTCCACAAGCTAGTGTCTTCTTTGGAAGAGTCTGGAGTGTCTCTTCAAAATCCTCTCAAAGTGCGTTTACTCATCGGTATCAATGGCGATGCCCGCGTGGAACTATATCAGACTGCTGAAAGAAGGAACCTTCTCGAGGGGTTGGAGGAAGTGTATCCAGAAGGGGACAGATATTCAGTCTACCTCGACAAAACACCAGTGCTCGCCTCACCATACACGTCGTTCAAGACAACCAACCGAGCGGTTTACAATGAATGCAGGGCTCGGTGTCTACCTGGACTCTCAGAGAGAGAGGAAGTGATTTTAGTGAACACCACTGAGGAGGTTATGGAGGGATCCATCACCAATATCGCCATCAAGAACGAAGCAGGTGACTGGATCACGCCCAAGCTCACCTCCGGTTGCTTATGTGGAGTCACCAGGCACTTTCTTCTCAAGAAGAATTTGATAAAGGAAGGCACAATCCTCCGCGACATGTTGAAGGAAAACGAAGACGTCCTCCTAATGAATGGTATCATGGGAACAGCGAGAGGCACCCTCAAGAAGCTCTGATTGATGACTTTTATACACTAATCTGTAAGTGCTTGGATTTCGTGATCATCGTATCCCATGATGTAGAGAATATCACGCAATGAATCAGTGTTCAAGCAGCAAGGTGCCTCTTTTTGAACCTTTGGCTTGGCGTTCCAAGCAACACCCCAGCCTGCAACGCTCATCATTGGTAGGTCATTGGCGCCGTCTCCTACCGCAACAGCGCTCACCGCATCTAAGCCGTGTTTGGCGGCGATCTCCAAGAGAAGCTCGGCCTTCTTCTCCCCATTCACCGTGTATCCTATAGTCGTGCCATCAAGTTTCATTGATTCATCAACACCCAAAGTATTCGCATAAGCATACTGCAAGCCTAGTTGTTCCTTGACGTGATTAGCCAAAGGCAAGAACCCTCCAGAGCAAACTGCCATCACCACACCTAGCTTGGTCAAGGCTCTACAAAGGGCTTGGGCGCCTTTCGTGATGATGATCTTGGCCTTCAATTCCTCCCAGAGCGTGGATGAGTCAATGCCCTTGAGCAACGCCACTCGCTCTCTCAAAGACTCATTGAAGTCCAACTCGCCGTTCATCGCCCTCTCAGTGATAGCGGCCACCTTATCCTCGATATCGGCGTACGCAGCGATCAACTCGATCACTTCCTGGTAGATAAGAGTAGAGTCCATATCAAATATGAACAACTTTTTGTTCTTTCTTTCCGAAAGCTTTTGGAAAAAGATGTCATAAGTCGACCTCTGATCTCTATGCTTCACAAGTAGGGTTTGTAGTAGGTCTGGATTGGAAGTGTCTACAACGTAGTCGTAGACTCTATTCTTAGAGAGCTCTTTCTTCGATTGCACAGAGACAGCCAATTCCAGCACGAGAGCCTCTATTGACTGGAGATCTTCTCTCAGAAACTCGCCGTTATGCGAGATGAATGTCAAGGAGTACATTGGGAAGGAGTTCAGTCTGACTGAGTCAGATGCGTCTTACCTTGAGCTTGGAATGCGAAAAAACCTTCTTCCCGCGACGTCATTAATTACTATAACGGATAAATATGAGGTCACCCTTGGTTTCCAGGACTACGCCACTTGCTCCTTTCCTTCGGGGGTGCTCATCTCGGCAGCAACATTCGCCTTTGCAGTCTCGGTGGTGGGTACATTTTCAGACATGGTTGTGCTTTTGAGATCAAACTCACTGAGCCCAATGCCGCCGCCAAGCCTCCTGTAATTTTCCTTCACCAAGGCGCTCTTCTTGTCGGCTATCTCATTCATCTTGGGCCAGTAAACTTCATGGATATAGTCGAAATCTAACAATCCATTGAACTCCTTGTCCAATTGTTCTTTCGGCACAAAGTTCTCGAATGGCTGGTCGTATATGGTCTTCAGCCTCGTGTAAGGATCGATAAATGGACCGACAAGCTTGAAAAAAGTATAGCCTATCCACGGGATGTTCGTAAACAAGCCTCTTCCCAAACGCTCAGGGTAATGGTTCTGTAAAATGTGCAATACTTGCTTGGATATGCTGAGGGACGGAAATTTGGAGGAGAGTTGTAAATGAGCAGGGGCAGCCTTGAAGTCTATTAGCAAAGCCAAAGTGTCTTGGCCAGCAGGCATGAATTGAATGACTCTCTCCAACATGAACACCAAATGCTGCACTTGTCTTATGGATGCGGAAGTGTTCTGGTACCCATTTCGAAGATATAAACACGGCCTATTATCGATGTCATATCCAAGAATGAGGTTCTTGCCCGTGACGTTCTCTGCCTCCACCATCTCCGCCGTGAGAAGCTTATTGGCCTTGGTGTGCTCGCCCATGTCCGTGACACCAAAAGTACGCCTCCACATGATAGTCTCCTCTATTCTCTTGATTGTAGCAGGCACTTTCCACTTGGTGGCCCTTAGATATCTCAAAAAACACTCTTTGGTCAACCAAGCTTTCTCCTCATCCACCACAGGGTGCAGAGGGGCCCCTACACTATCGTTGATAGCAAGTTCGCCAAGAACAAACTTCTCAAAGTGGGCAAGGACCTCATCGTAACACTTCTGCTGGCTCTCGGTGAGACTAATTTCTGCAGGCTTGGTTGGGTTGATGGGATTCTCAAATGGAGTGTGGCACTTAATCAACTCCTTTTTGGTGGACGACAGTGACGTGGACGTGTTCTTGGTGGATTCTGATGCACTATCCTGGTCGGAGAAAGCAGCATTGTCTGCCTGCTTCTTTTTGAAAAAATTCATGTGATGCTCAAATCAGCTGCCGCTCAATCCTCTTATATTGTCCGTACTTCTACCCGCGGTGCGCGCGTCAAAAAAAATCCCCGGCCGGCTATGGGCTGAAAACAATCTCCGACCACTTATTGTCCAACCGGTGATATGCGGCGCGCTGGTCAGTTTCTTCAAGAGCCTAAATTTATTCTGCAGTCAATACCATCTGCCCAAAACACATTATGTCCAGCGGTATAACCGAGTGAGAAGCTATGAGCCCGCGCAGGCTGCACTCACACCGGACCCAGGGCCTCTAATCAGATTTGGGAACGATCGTCTTGGCCGCATAAGTTGTGTATAATTCAAGATTCCACTCTAGTAGCAGCAGGGTCTACACGGCAGTATTTATTTCAATTAGCGTGAGTTGGGATAGTAGATGACTTGTGGAATTGTGGGCGCGGAATCATGGGCCGTGCTGCGTCGGGTCGCCCGCGCGGTCTTCTGAGTGATGTGGGCCATTACTTGGTAAAAGAAGTCACCATGTCTGTTCAATTGACTGCGTCTTCGCTGCCCAAAGAAGCGCCAGCCGCCAAAGAATACTTGACAGAGCTCATCAACGAACGTATCGAAACCTTAGAGGACCTGAAATCCTTTAGCAATGGCTTGGCGCAGGAATTGAGCCTCAAGAGCGCAAAGCACAAGTTTTTGATCTCGGTGACAAAAGTCGCTGTAGACAAGTCGGGCGAGTCAGATATTGCCGTGAGGTCTTCGATCAGTGCTGTTTGGGATGAGAGCAGGGACGGGTACTTTACATTCAAGGCGGTTTGCGAGGATATATATTACGTCACCATTTTCTGGGTGTACATGGACTAAGATTCATGGGGCGCTCGACACATGTACTGACTTGGAGCCTAAGACAGGCTAGGCTTGTGTCGCCTCAAGTAAATCTGCCTCTGGATAACGTCCAAGTCATCGCATAGATCAAGAAGCTCTCGCATTGGAAGCTTATTTTGCACGACTTTATTGTTTATCGCCTCGAGAAGGCTTTTAACTTCGGGATCTGTGTTGGGATCGAATCTGGAGTGCTTCAATGCACTTGTGTCGACACTCTCCGTGCATGGCTTGCGCAACTTAATATCCGGAAGAGACAGCAGGCGAGCTTGCAAGTCGAACTGCTTTTCGAATTTCTCCTTCTCCTGCAAAATCCTAGACTCTTCTGCAGCAACCGTCTTCTTCAAGTCTTTGAGGTAGGCCGAATCCAGGTTAAACAGGTCTTCGAGCGACTTGAGATACCCCTCCAACCCTGCTAGCTGCTTCATTTCTGCCAGGAGAATTGCTTCTAATGTTCCTTTTTGTCGGTTGACCTGATCAATATTGAGGGGATCAAAATCGTCCCTCGCCATGCCTTTTACTCGCAGCACCAAGGATTTTAAAGGGGGCAACTTTGTAACATTGAGCCTTGCTAGAAACGACCTCGGAAGCCGCTCGCTCATCCAGTGCTCTGTTAGGATTCGCTGGCATTCTGCTACTTTCAGATCATCATTTTTGCCTCCTTCGAACCGCTCTATAGTTTTACCCATGGACATTTCGAACAAGATAAGCAAAGAGTGGAGGGCAGGTTTATCGAGGTTTAACCATAGTTTCTCAATGGACTTGCTGGAAACCCTTTTAGTGTATGACGTTTTTACGAGAAGCTGATTCAGAAGTTGGGTGTTATCGAAGGAGCTACCAGCTTCTACCGGCCCGCCGGAACTAGTATCGACATTCGAGTTGTTGGAAGACTTGTCCGGGGCATCTAACTTCAATCTCTTAACTGCACGGTCTGTGGCTAGCGACTGGGACGCGGTTCTGGAAATGTAATCCGCATCCGACTCTGGCGACCCCGGTGCCAGGTCTGTATAAGCAGAGGTTACATCGCTGCCAGGGTCAGGAGTAGGCTCCCTCGATAACGCTAAACTAACTGCTAGTGCCTGTTCCAGGTGTTGCCAGCCCACCGTATCTTCATTTTCAGTCCCGCTGTTATCTCGGTCCGCATCCATTCGATCCTCATTGTAGTCTTTATTTGGCTCTTCCTCAGTGTATTCGCGCGAGGTGGCCAAAGAATTACTGAAGATTTGTGTGTCTCCTAAAGTTTCTCTCGTAGGAAGCTCCGCAGAATCGGATTGCGAATCATAATTGGACATCTTGTGACCTTCTAGTGAGATGACGAACCAAGCAGAAAGGTTAGCCAGTGAACGATACTCACAATAGCATCGCGACCACATATGCAGGTTGTCTAGTCAAGCAGAGAAGTATTACAGTGACGGATATTGTATGAATTAGGTTTCGTTCTATAAATAGAGGTGCTGTCACTTTTCCAGGGCGCCCCTTCTTTTCGGTGCTTTTTTCGTAACGATGAGGTGCTTTAGTTATTAGCTTCAACATGTACTTTGGGCCACTTCTGTGGGACGTAGCGGGATGAGGAGACCTCGTTTCTTCATTCTCGAATACACCTCACGCTGAATTTTTGATGTCATTGTCCGGAGTGTAGTCACTCTTATGCCAAACCGAGAGGCAAAATGGGACACAAGGGATCTTTCCATTTCAAGCTTTTCGTGGTGAGTTAAGGAATTGGCAACACTAGCAAAATCGGGTTCTGGCGCATGCTCCTTACCGAGCACCTCCTTTTCCCTCGAATACTTGAAGATTTGGTGGATCTTCCGCTCCATGATGCCGAGGCCTTCCTCGTTGCCCTTAAGCCGCTCCGCCACGAGGGACTCAAATACCCAATCACTGTACCTGCGGACTTCCTGGTCAGAAAGATCGAGTAGAGTTTCCAATGACATGCTTTGAAAGCCCTCATTTGAGTACGGGAATTGGGCAAGGGCTTTCCCCGAGAGCCATGTCCGCCAGGGTGTCGGGTCTGCTATCATTGGAGACTCGTAGATATAAAGGCGCAAGACATAAAACATCATGGCGATGCATCGAAGCTCAGGCGAAGAAGAGGAGTTCCTAAGCACCAAAAACCCTCCCGTGGTATCGGCGCAAAGCTCGTGATACTGCGCAAGTAAAGAGGGAGCATTGGGAAGCCGTAGACTCCGAAACGTTTTGAAGACTAAGGGATAGAGGTCAAACATGGATATGGCACCCATTTCGTTGACTCCAAGCCGAAACGTCCAGTGTTGGATCATTCTGATAAATCTATCTGTCATGGGAATTGCCTTGACCCGTATGCAGGAGATGGTTTTCATGCGGCACTTTTGAAGCATATCTGGCGGTAGAATGGAGGACGCGTTGATAAATGGTACCTTGTTGTCTTTCATCATTAACATGTAGTCGTCTAAATAGACGGGGTATTGGCCCACTTGTCGTAAGGCCAAGTACACGATGGCAAATAAGTCCACCACCAGAGGACTGGTCTCCGTCTGAGAGACTCTCACACACCGCATCCACAAAAGTTTCGTGGCACGCATCACCCTAGAAAGGAATAGATCAAGGGCTTCTGGGGCCAAGTATGCATAGATATAACGAACTGAGCGTGACGTGATGCCCCGTATAAGTACTTGAAGACATTTCCAGTGGTACACGCGTCCTTGTTCACCATAAAGCCTGGCGTCAGTTGTGGACCCTAGGCTAGCCTTCATGGCAGCCAGCGATTGTGAGCCATATCCACCGCTCGAGATGGGAAGATTCAAGCGCTTAGTTTGAGTGTAAGTTTCACCATCATCATCATCGATCTCGATGTTTCCCTCCATCACGTGACCGTACTGACAGAACTTCTGGCCTGCGTTCAGCCTCCAGAGCGTAGACCGGCAGTTATCCACCCCACATACTGGCCCCTTGACCCACGTTTTCTGCGACATGGTGCTAGATAAGGGTAGGTGGCAGCGGTGGTGATGACATGTGCACGCGCATGACGCAATGGGGTTTTTCAAAACCTCTGCCTCCCATCAGTACATCCAGTGAAGCCCTTCGCCCTACCGTGCTTCTGGGTGAATTTTCAGACCGACTCACTAGGTGGATATAGATTTGACAAATTCAGATACTTCGAATATATTAACCGAGCTTGGACATACTGAACAGGTCGGCACACGGATGTCAGCCTTGAAATGGACGTGAAAGCTAACTAGGTGCGAGATTGATACGAAGCTCTAATGTCAGGCACAATTCGCCCATATACAAAGTCGCTGACGGTACAAGGGGTGTCACATTTCCAATTTCTTTGATCCATTAATTGAAACAAATTTAAATTTTTCCATAATTCCTGTTATCTTTCAATTACTGAGAGTTAACTTTAACGTTGGCTAGTATTTTTCGTCTACAGTTCTCCGACCTCAAATGAATTTTGATGGGCTCGGATTTAAGAACAAAAATTTGTCATCTTCGGTACTCTTCCTTGTGTATTACGCCAAGCTGTTTTATGATTAGGAAATACTGTAAATGGCGCGGTTGGTTTTAAATTAGGGCGGGATTTACTGGTGAGGTATCATTACTCGCCAAGCCAAGGGGTCGCAAGACCAACTAACCTGAATACGTAGACTTGGATTTTTCTGCTTGGAAACTAGGATTACCAATGAACCAAGACACAGGCTGCTACGAAACTAGGGAACCAGTCTCAATGCACGTGCTCTCTTTAGTCAATACAGACGTGACAAGTCTGGGTGTTTAAGATACGCCATGGTGCGGGACCCAAGAAAGGGTATGTTGTGCACCTTGACCCTACCCAACGACATTTTCAAGAAAAAACTGACATACCAGAAGGCTAGTCTCGGACCTAAGGAAAACATGCCTGCATCTCCGAGCCAGTCACCGAGTGCGACTAATCGAGAATGCGCGTACGTCACTCGCCTCGAGGAAACAGTTATGCGGGGTGCAGGTAGCTTGTTCGGTGATAAACATTCTTACACATTTGTCAAATTGGTACCTATGTGAACTTCACTTGAATCCCGAAAGGCCCTTCCAAGAAAGGATCTTGCCTCCTCAATCACAGTCATATAGCACTGACCCAAAGTATTGTTTTGCCGGTGTGAGCAAAGAAAAAAAAATAAATTGGCTGGATGTGGGTGGTTGCAGCCAGTGCGACTCCGCTCTCGAAATGATTAGAAATCGTTCCGGCGATAAGCGATCCACGCTCGAGGTTGGCGTGACAAATGCCGAACCTCGACGACTTCGTCTCTGGTTTGAAGGTTTCGAATTTTCGAAGCATTTGAAAGCTTCGGCGAAGAATCTTCTCTAGCGTATTGGAATACAAGGGTTGTAGGGATTGTTCTTGCGAACAATGTAGCAACCTAAGCGAGAAGTCTCGGAGAGCTACTTAATTAAAGTTGCATAACGCGAGGAAATTGAGGGCTTATTTCCGGCCGAATTGCGCGTCCCCTGTTGTGTCCAGGACGTTCTCGGCCGTAACCTCGAAATTTGAGCTTGAGTGCGTCACCAATATGTGGGAACGATGAGGGGGGAGGCGGTGCACCCGCTTCCCCACATGAGGGTATATAAAGGGCGCAAAATATCCCCAACAACTTTTCCTCCCTAGTTTCTATCTCTTTTTTCAATAAAATCATGATTAAAACCACTGTGGGAAGAACCCTTCCATTCTTGGTCAGAAGGTACTCTTCTCTTCCATTGTCTGTACCAGTGACATTGCCCAACGGTACTCAATACCAGCAACCAACTGGATTGTTCATCAACAACGAGTTCGTGACCCCAAAGCAGGGCAAAACTTTCAAGGTCATTTCTCCTTCTACTGAAGAGGAGATCACTGACGTCTATGAAGCATTGGAGGAGGATGTTGACACCGCTGTCAAGGCTGCTAAGGCTGCTTTTGACGGTGGATGGTCCAACGCAGACCCTTCTGTTAGAGCCGCTGCATTGAACAAAATCGCTGACATTGTTGAAGAGAATGCAGAGACATTTGCATTCATTGAAGCTTTGGACAACGGTAAGTCGATCTCCAACGCCAGAGGTGATATTGCCTTGGCTACAGGATGCTTCAGATCCACCGCTGGATTCGCCGACAAGATTAACGGCTCGATTATTGAGACCGGTTCTTCCCACTTCAACTTCACAAGAAAGGAGCCTTTGGGTGTTTGCGGGCAGATTATTCCTTGGAATTTCCCATTGTTGATGTTCACGTGGAAAGTTGCCCCTGCTCTTGCCACCAACAACACAATTGTGTTGAAAACTTCCGAAACTACCCCATTATCTGCCTTGTACCTCTGTTCGTTGTTGAAGGAGCACAATGTGCTCCCACCAGGTGTTTTGAACGTTGTCAATGGATTCGGAAAGACTACAGGTAATGCCATCACTGAGCACCCTGTTATCAAGAAGGTTGCTTTTACCGGCTCCACTGCTACAGGTAAGTTCATCATGTCCAAGTGTGCCAGTACTTTGAAGAAGGTCACCTTGGAATTGGGAGGAAAGTCTCCTCACATCATTTTCGACGATGCCAACTTGGACACCGCTGTGCAAAACGTTGTGACGGGTATTTTCTACAACTCTGGTGAAGTCTGTTGCGCAGGTTCCCGTGTCTACATCCAAGAAGGAATCTACGACCAGTTCATCGAGAAATTTGTTGCAGCTGCCCAGTCTGTCAAGGTCGGCAACCCATTCGACGAAGACGTTTTGCAAGGTGCCCAAAACTCCCAGAACCAATTGGACAAGATCTTGGGCTACATTGAGAGCGGAAAGTCGGAAGGTGCCACGTTGTTGTCTGGAGGTAATAGAGCTGGGGACAAGGGATTCTTTGTCGAGCCTACCATCTTCGGTGATGTCAGAGAAGACATGAAGATTGTCAAGGATGAGATTTTCGGTCCCGTTATCACTGTGCACAAGTTTAAGACCACCGACGAAGTTGTGAAATTGGCCAACGATTCTGCTTACGGATTGGCTGCAGGTGTTCAATCCACTAACGTCAATACATGTATCGACGTGGCCAGAAGACTCAAGGCAGGAACCATCTGGGTCAACACCTACAACGATTTCCACCAAATGGTTCCATTTGGAGGTTTCGGTGCTTCCGGAATGGGCAGAGAGATGGGTGCTGAGGTGTTGGACAATTACACTCAAGTCAAGGCCGTGAGACTTGCTCTCCACTAAACATCATACGTAAGTGATGCGCTGGTCGAAAGATTACGTTGACGAACTTTATAAAATGTACCAATTGACTTTATTACTTTACCCATGTTTAAACCCTTACGGCTGTTACTGGTCATTCACCCTTGTTCAGTTCAGCCTCGACACCTTTTCACGGACTTGTCTCGTAGTGTTTGAGGACTTTTCCGCTAGTCTGGACGAGCAAAGTACTTCATCAATAACAAATTGAACAGCTTAAGGCACCTTTATAAGCGGCGGCCCACAAGGTCTCCACCCACCGGTTTAACACGTGGGGCTTTGTAGTCCAAAAGTGAAGATGTCCATCCTGCATATGCGCGGTGCAGCCCAGTCTGGCGTGGTTATGTCGGGCCTGTCGCGTGCAGGATTCAAACCTCCGCCTAGCGTTTGAGCGAGCCATGGCTGAGGGAAGTTTCATCCTTCCATCAGGGCTTGTTCCCACAATCATCTAGCACGATAGGGCACCTGGCTGTGCAGGCCTCGCTCATCTGTCTGCCTTGTCGCTACAAGCTTCGCGCGCGGATGCGCACTCTACCTGCCCCACCACGTGCGGGCCGTGACTGCTCTCACACACAGTGCGGGCGACTTTTCCTGCATGTGCTGGCGCACAGTCTCACCAAACGCCAAAAAAACTTTTGACAAATTTTTCTTCGCTCTACCGTCCTAACTTTCCCAAATATCAACAAGATGGTATGTAAGAAATCACTATAGCGCTTTCGTGATCCCTTCGATCCGTGCGCTATGTCCTATGTCGGTCATACCCATCATGCCCACCGCCCGAATTCCCTGAAGCATTTTGTGGCAGCTACTGAGACGCTCATCAAGTCATTCATCCCAAAGGGTCATTGATGTGATTGCCCACAGTGGCTCAGATGCAGAGTTGCCGAAACTCGCCAACACGTTATCGAGGACTCGCCATCACCAAAAGCCATCTACTAACATGCCAGAGTGACCCCGTTACTATCAGAACCAGAAAAGTCATCTCCAACCCATTGTTGGCCAGAAAACAATTTGTCATCGACGTGTTACACCCCACCAGACCAAACGTGTCTAAGGATGAGTTGAGAGAAAGATTGGCCGAGGTTTACAAGGCCGACAAGGACGCTGTGTCGGTGTTCGGCTTCAGAACCCAGTTTGGTGGTGGAAAGTCTACCGGGTTTGGCTTGATCTACCAGTCCGTTGCTGACGCTAAGAGATTCGAGCCAGCTTACAGATTGGTCAGATACGGTTTGGCCGAGAAGGTTGACAAGCCATCCAGACAACAAAGAAAGCAGAAGAAGAACAGAGATAAGAAGGTCTTTGGTACTTTGACCACTCACGCCAAGAAGATCGCCAAGAGACAGGCCGAGTAAGCTTCTCTCGCATGCCCTAATGAGCCTCAAAAGACTTATGACCCGTGATAATCTCGGATTTTTTTTTGGACAAAGTGCTTCGTGGTAATATTTCTTTTGGGTTGCATACTATTTACTCAATAAACACCCAATACTGTACTACAATGTAGCTTTTCCCTCCACCTTACCCTAAAGCAGATCTCCGAATGACGTTTATTTTGGGACTATGTAATAACTCGATACTAATCAGATATGCAGGTTTCATCATCTGAGACGCCATAGTCAGCATCGAATGGGTCATCTGCGCCTATTGGATCAAAAGTTTCTTCATCATCCAAGTATTTGCTAATCCAGTAGCTTTGTTTGTCGAATCTATCGGCGTTGGTATGGAAATATCCTGCGCTGTTCCCTGACATGATGCTATCAAGCTCGTCTCCCGTGAGAATTTTGAAGATTTCTTGAAAGTACCTGATAAGTGATTCAAGACCCCGGAGGTACCCCTTGTCCGGAGCACTTGGGTGCTTAGGAGGTTTATTGTACTTATTGTTTGCAATGTCGTCTCCGATCATGCTCTGAGCGAAGTCAATAATGTGGACCTTGATGGCCGCTTCTTGTATTGGCGCAGACCCATCGTACATCAACAATACTGAAGATCCATACATTCTGTAGCCGTTCAAATTCCCAAAAGATTTATGAAGATCTCTGAGCTGTTCTATTATCGATGGGATCCTGGTGAGAATCGAGAGAGATGAGATCCCATCGTAGAGGAATTTGGCCAAAATTTTGGCAAATGGAGTTCCGCTTCTAAGACTGCGCCCAAAGTACTTGTCTTTGATGAAATACTTTTTCTTGGCTTTGTTCCACACCTGAAGCCCGCACACTCTGACTCCAAGTTCTCGCGAAGTGGTTGCAGCGCATTTCTTTCGCTGCGACTGCTGCTTTTTGTCAGTTGCATCCACACCATATTGACGTGTGCCCATTTTCAAGTCCAAAGCGCAAACTTTGTGCATGTCAGCCGTCAAATCCTCAAGCAATATAAACCTCTCGAACCTAGTGTGCTTTCGTGTCACAATTTCTGGGGTGTTGTCCCCTGGCTTGGCGTCGTGATGCGGGTTGATATTATGATGCTCATCATCCATGCTGAATAACTCTTCTGACTTGCGAGATTTCGGCACGAAAACTTCTTGAATCACTTCAGCTTGTAAGTCTCTATTGACTGATGTTGAACCAATACTCTTTTGTGATCCTTTAGATGCTGTTAATGGAGCCAGAGACGATGATTGGATGTAATCTTCTAATAACGAAGATGATGAGGGCGCACTACCAGGGTACTTTTTCCATAGCAAGTCAGGAATCATGTGCCTGTTATCGTCTAGCGATACTTCTGGGGGATCTTCACCCCCAGGTGAGCGGTATGAGGATACATTCTGGCGACTAAAGGAAGAATCATTAAAACGGGAGGTGGTTTGGCTTTGAGGTGTTTGTGGACCGTGGGTCGTTCCTTCTTCCTTGTGGTCCCCCTTGCGTTCCTCTAGAGGGATCAGTTCCTCGGGTTCGACTTTGGGTGTGTTAGCCTTCTGACTTTGATCAACCAGCTCGCAGGGGCCCAACTGGGGGCTTGAGACCGGCTCTTGAACGGTGCTGGAGTAACGGACATTTAGAACCCCGATGTATTTAGGCATGAATTTGTAAACATCCAAATGCTTCTTCTCAACGCCTTCGTACCACAAGTTCTCCCTATTCATGAGAGCTTTGCAGACGGCCCTCTTGCTGAATCTGAAAATGGCAGTGTGTCCACCCACGTTATCTTTAAAAGGCCGTAGTTCCACTGTTAACGGGAAGGAGTCTTCAATGGAAGGCAATTTATCATTCAAAGGACCCTCTGATGCGAGAGATGCCGCCTCGGAGACATAAGAGTCCAGACGAATAAGTGGGGGTTGGAACTTGCCATCGTGCTCATCGCGTGGATGCTTCTTAAGCTTGGTGATGTCACCATAGCAGCCTCTGTCGAACTCCAAATCAGCCTTAAGGTGCTGTAGGTTTTCGGTTTCAGACGTAGACTCGGGCACTTTTACGCCCTGAGGATGAATTGAATTGATGGTCGAGTCAGCAGGGGTGTGTGGGAAATAAGTCGCAGAAGACACGGGCTCTACCATGGACCTCCGCTTTTTGTTGCCATCAAACATGTCGGGAAAATCAGTAGCCAATAGCTCACTTGCGGGCAAATCAGAGCTTGTCGACATGGCGTCGTCGGCCTCGTGATTCTCCATGTCAATATAAGTCTCCAATTTGTTCCCATCTCCCCGAAATAAACCAAGAGACCTGGCGGCTTTTCTGCCCGTCACGACAGGAACCTCTTCTTCGAGAAGTTGCAAAGAGGGATTGTTGGGATCCTTCTCCATTGTTCGAAAATGTGACGATAAAGCTCTAAGTAAGAGCAGGCATGTGTAAGCTAGCTATTAGACTGTGGCTTCTCTAAAAGGAGGTATGTCCAGACTCAAAGGTTATGATAAAGAAGGCGGGATTGACGGTTCTACCAAGCAATATCAAGCACTGGTTCCATGTGACTAGACCACGATAAAATAAAACAACAGCTATGAGGGGGTGTAATAGAATGCGGCCGTTGTGGAAGGTGTTCTTGTTTAGACGTCTTGTTGTTTACCTGAGACTGGTCTGAAGTACAAAGAATGGGTTAGTGAGATTTCGTGTTGTTTTTTTCCTGCACTGTGTGGTTGTAATTTTTGTTCGCAAATTCAATGATTGCCGACACCCCCTCCCCAGTGCATGAATTTCTGACATTGCTACTTGCATAATTAAGGACAAATTTAAACGTGTTCCTGGT
This sequence comes from Metschnikowia similis, assembly GCA_002370765.1. Classification (NCBI taxonomy): domain Eukaryota; kingdom Fungi; phylum Ascomycota; class Pichiomycetes; order Serinales; family Metschnikowiaceae; genus Metschnikowia; species Metschnikowia similis. The sequence continues at coordinate 33,444 of NKZP01001333.1, forward strand.
TAGAGAAGAATTTTGCCAAATTTGTCCCCCACTTCGAGCTGTTTGCACCTGTATCGAAGTTCTGCGCCAAGCCAGGCAAGACGCAAAAGCCAGTAAATCCAGGATACTAGTCCGATATTGCGTCTCCATGTCACGAAAAGCACATGTGTGCCTAGCCAGGTTGGCTCATAGTTGCTTCTGACCAGCCTGTTTCCATGAGGAAAAGCTGCCGCTCAAACTCATCCGACTGCGCAGGAAATATGTATAAACCTGGGGTGAGAAGTTGGGGGCCAAATGTAATGGGGATGCACTGAGACGCCTGGTGGCTGCGCACTCGTGGCTATACTTGGCCTGCGAGATCCTGCAATTTGCACCCGTTAACTAGGACACGTGCGAGCAACGTGGGCTTGATGCGTTGGCCTAATGCACCAAGCCACTTTGTCCCCCAAAGAATCAGAAATAATTTACTCGCTTCATTTATACCAGACTTTCCGCCGATAAGGGCGTCCTCGCCCTAGAAAAGGATGTCTAAAGCGCCCCGCGACATCGCTTCGCATACACGAGAGTGAGATCGCATCACCATCCAAGCTCGATTCCAGCACACGTCTTCGAACATTGTTCGAACGCGGACTTACATTTCCATTACCATGTGCAGAAAGCAGCCGTGGGCCGTGGAAAACCCCGGTCATGATACGGTGCATGCAGGCACCTAACCTATTGTTGGCCTTGAGAGAATGCTGGCTGGGCTGAGGAATGAGGAACGAGTCGCCTCTAGCTACTTGTTTTGACAACAATGCCACTGGAGCTGCGACTTTTTATTCTCAGGCCATCGAATAGACCATGATGACATGTACTCTCCACGAGGACTTACGATCCCCCACCCCGTGCTGGTCCCCCACCGATATTGAGCCTAGACTGTTGGTCTGCTGTCCCGTGCCATTCTTGGGCCGCCAAAAGAAATGAGGCGTTCGGTAAGCCGGTTTTTCATGTATGGCGGGACATGCAACTAACAATCAAACGCGCTTAAGATTGACGCGCGTGCAGGTATAGCCAGTGATGTGGTCGTTGAGCGATTTATTCCCTCCTTCTACATCTTCCCATCTGTGTTGAGCTGTTACTTCACCATGAGCGTGCTCAAAAACATCTTTGTGTTTTTCCGTGTCCAGCGAAGGCGCCATCGGTCCCTTTTTTTGGCCATTGGGACCATCTCCCTTTTCATGGCCCTCTTGTTCTTATGGCACGAGCCGTCCTACAATGCCCTCTCGTCTGTGACTGTGCAAGAAGACTGTGGATTCTTGCCAGCGTTCTTGTGTCGATTGCATTCACCAGAGGAGCCGGGGGCCAAGCCTTTCGATCCGCTGGCTGAGCAGTTGTTGCCTTTGGTAGAGAACGAAAAGCCGCACAACTATCCTCCCGATACTCCAGGCGAGAGAAAACCGCCTGACGTGGCGGCTCAAGCTTCTGATCCCAAGCACAAAACAACTCTCCCCGAAGGTTTGCCTTCAGGTCTCACTCAGGAGAAGTACGACTTGATCTACTCAGACTTCACTGGCGAGGCCTTAACTAGGTTGAAAGAAGGCCACAAATTCTATAATATCATTCTCCGGGATTTAGTTGCAGCTAGGCCGAGTTTTTCTTCAAAGTTGGATAGGTATGCCGATGGTGTCGATGGTTCCGATGGCAAGTTCGCAGCTGAAAGGTTCGACGACGTCTATAAACATCCGATGCACACGGAGGAGTACCTACGAAAATTTCTTCAAGTGAACGAGACCGAGATCAAAGCTTTGAAGCTGTCTCATGAGTTATTTCTCAAGAGGCTTCCCGAGCACGCTCCAAAGGGCCTCTATCAAAAGGATGGTATTGTATTTGTGGGTGGGGGCAAGTTTAATTGGTTGGCTCTTCTCTCCATAAGGGTGCTCAGAAACAAGGGATGTGCGTTGCCCATTGAGGTCCTCATTCCTACTCCTGAAGAGTACGAGGTCAACATTTGCTCGAAGATTTTCCCCGATTTGAATGCTAAGTGTATCCACCTTCCGACTAATTTATACGGAGATAGGGATGAGTTTGCATCTCACTTGTCCTTCAAAGGTTACCAATACAAGTCGTTAGCCATCTTGTTGTCCTCTTTCGAAAATGTTCTTTTGATGGATAGTGATAACATCGCGGCGTACGCCCCTGACCACCTTTTCACATCCGAGCCTTTTATCACTTCAGGCTTGGTGGTGTGGCCCGATTACTGGAGAAGGTCGACCTCGCCCAGCTTTTACGAAGTTGCAGGGGTGAGTATCAGCACCACTGAAATCACTGAAAGATATGTTGAAAAGTGGGGGTCTTACAAGTCTATGCCTGTCCCCAAGGACCTCAACTTCTTTTCTGAAGTACCATACCATGAACGTGTTGGAGCTATCCCTGAGCCTTCCTCTGAATCGGGGCAACTAATGATTTCGAAAAAGACGCATCTCAAAGCACTTTTACTAGCCCTTTACTACAACACATACGGCCCAAAATACTACTATCCCATGTTCTCGCAAGGGGCGCAAGGAGAAGGTGACAAGGAGACGTTTCTTGCAGCTACTGTTGTCCTCAAGAAGACATTTTATCAAGTTGGGAAGTTCTTGTCTGCAATTGGAAATGTCAAAAAGGACAGCTTCAAAGGGCATGGAATGGGGCAGTATGACCCGGTTCTTGACTATAACATTCGTCTTAAAAAAAAAGCTGCAGAAAATAAGTATTCAGGAGACGTGCTCGAGAAGGAGATCATGGAAATAGGGGAGCCCAAAATGATTTTTCTTCATGCCAATTTCCCCAAGCTAGATCCTTGGGCCCTCAAGGAGCTGGGCGAGACTATAGATGAAGATGGGAGACACCGGCTTTATGGGTGGAGTTTGCGTTGGCGCACTGGAACAGATTTGGAGTCGGATATTTGGGATATCATGAACGATTTGCTCTGTGTGGACAATTTGAATATTGAACATTTCAAGAACGTCAACAGAAATGAGCTCTGTGAAGAAGTCTCTCAGCAGATTTTATACTTGAAGGAATCTGCCGGTAAGCTCGAATGAAATCATTCAAAGACTTTGAGAGCTTCCGTCTTGATATCACTCGACATACTCCCTCGATGAACAAAGACACTGCTAAGACAATGTCCCATTAACGCACTATTATGGAAATCTCGACGAAACATGAGATGTCAGTAATCTGGACCTCACTTAATATACGCCAAGATTTGTCATGGAGACCTGAGGGAAGAAACTTTTGTTGTAGCCGGTTCTTGGGCCGGGCCTGCATGTGCAACGAGCACCCTCGTTTCCCGACTTGAGTGCACCCTCATAGTAGCTTCAACTCCGCCACTCATACATTCACATTCAATAGTGTTGAGCAAAGCAACACTCCCAGGAAGCTTCACATAAATGTCCATTCACTTCACTCTTTTACTATCCAGGCAAGGCAAGGTCCGGTTGTCCAAATGGTATCAGGCCAGCAGCCAAAAGGAAAAGACTAAAATCACGCGGGAGTTGACCACCATAATCTTGTCAAGGAGGGCCAAAATGTGCAACATACTAGAATATAAGGATATGAAGATCATTTACAGAAGATATGCATCGTTGTTTTTTGTCATGGGAATAGACTCTCTGGACAACGGCCTATTGGCGCTTGAGATCATTCACAGGTACGTGGAGCAGATGGACAAGTTATACGGTAATGTGTGTGAGTTGGATATTATATTCGGTTTTTCAAAGGCATACCATATACTAGACGAATTGATTCTAGATGGGCATATCTTGGAATCCTCCAAACGAGAGGTGATGAAGAAGGTGACTCAGCAGGATGAATTAGAGAATATGGACGAATTTGAGAATATTTTGGCTTGATTTATGAAGGAAGCTAGCCTTGAGGCACTGCTTGCTGATAAGCTTACAGTTTTTCACTGGATTGGGTCAACTGGCTTCTGATAAGCCGAGAAGCCCAACTCTTATTTGAGACATGTTGGGCCTTGGAGTCTATTTTGTTAGACTCTGATGGAAATATGCCGCGGGGAGTTTGAGAAGAAGATAACAGTGAAATTTAAATGTTACGAAAGTCATTTCGGGTTAGTTTACAGAGCTATACTCTGGTACGAAAAATACATGAATTGAATCTCAGACGAGATAAAGGCATATAGATCTTCTTGTTTGAAGATGATTCATTACTCACATCCCAGATCAGAAGACACGAATTCCATCTCAGGCAAGACTAAGACATGATTTGTATAAGAAAGTGGTCTACCTATGTAGGTATATATTGCAAGTATGACTGTCTGCAGTGCCCCGATTTTTTATGCGATGCTCTGCGAAGAGGACTCTAGCGCCCTATAATACAGTCAATACTGAAGCATGTCTGATACAGAGGTTATTGATATCGCTTCGTCTTTGGCTTTAAAGCTGAGAGATGAGTCTGACTTTTCAGACGCGGAATCTGATCTTAGTCTCGCTGACGATAATGAACTCAGAGACATAATAAGCAGCGATGAGGAGACCGAACCCGCCACCAAAAAGCAAAAGAGGGATGTCAAGAAGAAGCCGTCCGCCAACCAAAAGGATGCGTTTCCTTCGCTAGAACTTTCCGATGGCGAGGAAGAAACTTTGAACGACGCCAATGACATTGCGTCATACTTTGCAACGAACAATCCAAATGTCAAGAAGGCGAAAGCCGGGTCGTTTGCATCGTTCGGCCTTTCTAAATTCATTTTGGCCAACATTACCAAGAAGGGGTATAGGCAACCCACGCCCATTCAAAGAAAAACTATTCCGTTGATTATGGAGAATAGAGACGTTGTCGGTATGGCAAGAACCGGATCGGGAAAAACCGCTGCCTTCACCTTACCTGTGATTGAGAAATTGAAGTCGCACAGCGCCAAGGTCGGTGCCAGAGCAGTGATTCTTTCGCCCTCCAGGGAGTTGGCCTTGCAGACGTTCAAGCAGGTGAAGGAATTCAGCAGGGGCACGGATTTAAGATCCATCGTGCTAATTGGAGGTGACTCCATGGAGGAGCAGTTTTCCTCCATGATGACAAATCCAGATATTATTGTGGCCACCCCAGGTCGGTTTTTGCATTTGAAGGTGGAGATGAACTTCGACTTGAAGAGTGTGCAATACATCGTATTCGATGAGGCTGACAGATTGTTCGAGATGGGATTCGCTGAGCAATTAAACGAGCTTTTGGCGGCCCTTCCCGCTAACAGGCAATCCCTTTTGTTTTCTGCCACTCTTCCGAGGTCTCTTATTGACTTTGCCAAGGCAGGCTTGACGAATCCTGTTCTCGTGAGACTAGACGTGGAGTCCAAGATCTCCGACCTCTTGCAAATGGCCTTTTTCTCAGTCAAAAACACGGAAAGGGATGCAGCCCTTTTGTCTACCATCCAAGATGTCATCAAAATACCATTTCCCACCGCGGAAGAACTCGCTAAAATCAAGAGAGAAAGCGAGAAGGCAGACGACGGCTCCGATGAAGACGACGACGGGGAAGGGGCAAATGGTAAAAAGAGGAAGAGATTCATTAGACAAAGATTACCGCCTGCGAATATCTTGCCGTCGCCCTACTCGACGATCGTCTTTGTTCCTACCAAGCATCACGTTGAATTTGTCACCGGGCTCTTAAGACAAGCAGGATATCTAGTTTCCTACATTTACGGATCTTTGGATCAGAGGGCCCGAAGCGATCAGCTATACAGATTTCGGACCGGTCTCACGAATTTGTTAGTCGTGACAGATGTTGCCGCCCGTGGTATTGACGTGCCTGTGCTAGCCAATGTGATCAACTACACCTTGCCTGCTTCCTCTAAAATCTTCATCCACCGTGTGGGAAGAACTGCTAGAGCCGGTAACAAAGGTTGGGCATACTCTATTGTGAGTGAAAGTGAATTGCCTTATCTTCTTGACATTGAGTTATTCTTGGGCCGCAAGATCCTTCTCACCGCCATGTACGAAAAGAAGTGCGAGTTGCTCAAAGCTTCCAAGGGCCATGACTACAAAGAGCCTCAAGTTTCCTACACAGACAGAATGGTCTTGGGGTCTTTTCCAAGACAGCAGTTGGAAAACGTGCAGGAAATGTATGAAGGTTTGATTAGTGCACATTACGACTTGAAAGTGATTCGTGATGTCGCCATCAAAGGTGAGAAGTTGTACTATAGAACGAGACAGGCTGCGTCTACCGAATCTGTCAAGAGAAGCAAAGAGTTATTGCAGACTGGCAATTGGGACGAGCAGCACTTGCTCTTCGGGCCAAATTTGGAAAAGGAGAAGGAGAAGTTTCTTGCCAAGTTGGCTGATAGAAGAGTCAAGGAAACCGTCTTTGAGTTCTCTAAGAAGGGGAAGGAAAAGGAGGAGGATTCGATGGTCAACTTCATGCAAAGAAGAAGACGCCAGCTTGCCCCCATCCAAAGAAGGGCCAAAGAAAAGCAACACGTGCTCGAGCAGGAGAGGTTGGCCGGTTTGAGTCACACTGTGGAAGATGAAATATTAAAAGGCGAAACCGGAGAAGTTGGATACGCTGTGAAAAGCATTGACGCTGATGAGGATGAGCTTGCGGACGCTTTTGAGGACGGAGATGATGCATTGAAGTCAAAGTCCAAACAGAAGAGAAAGTCTTTCAGAGACCCAGACTTCTACATGACTCATCATGCTCCTGCGCAAGAGTTACAAGACAAGCAGTACTCCTCTGCACCGTCATCTTTTGCCAATGATGCGGCTAAAGCGGCACTTGATTTGGGAGATGACGAGAAGCTCAAAAAGAATACCCAGACAATGCAATGGGACAGCAAGAAAGGAAAATACATCAACCAGCACTCTGTTGAGGGCAAGAAGTATATCATTGGGGAAAGTGGACGCCGGATTCCAGCCACTTATCGTTCTGGTAAGTTTGACCAGTGGAAGAAGAACAGAAACATCACTTCCCTTGGAGAAGCTATGGCGGAGAACCAGCAGGGCTCGAGATATGATTCGAGAGTAAAGCACAAGAAGGTCCAGGCCCCCAAGGCTCCGGATAAGTACAGAGATGACTTTCATAAGCAAAAGAAGAAGGTGGACAAGGCTCTCGAGTCTGGCTTGCATATCAAGGGATACACCAAGCCCGGACAGGAGCTGGAGATGAAATCCACCTCTGATATTCGGAAGTCGAGGCAGTTGAAGGAGAAGAGGAAAGCCAAGAACGCCCGCTCGCCCAAGAACGCTCGCTCGTCGTCCAAGAAAGGCAAGGGAAGATGGTAGGACGCATAATCATACTCGTGATGTAGTTCCCGTGCTTTTATCCTACCACGCTTTTTATCTCTTTCTTCAAGTAATATACGCCAAAGAACTTTATATTTCGACTACTATCTTCTTCCACCTTTTCCCCCGTATGGGTGAAACTCTTCCTTTTTGGATGCCCCACTACCTCTGTGGCCTCTTCTTCTGCCGCCTCTACTGCCCCTACCACCTCCGTTTCCGCTCCCGCTACCATTTGCGTTGCCGCCGCTTGGCCCACTTGGAGGCAAGTTGCCTTTGGGGCCTTTGGGCAAATTGAGCCTAGCGGAAAGAGCGTCAGCGGGGCGCTCACGGCCGGCAGGTCCTTTGGGGCCTTTAGGCCCCTTGGGTCCACTTGGCCCTTTCGGAGCGTTTCGACGAGCCGATGCGTTAGGCTGCTGCTGCTGCTGCTGTTGCTGCTGTTGCTGCTGCTGCTCGCTGGGGCCACTGGGTGTATTATAATCGTCAGTGTTGTTACGATCATGATTACTTTCTTCAGTAGATGCTTGCTGCTGAGGATTTAAAGGTTGCTCCTGGGGCTGGTCGAAGCCTTCACCATGAGCCTCAGCCTGCTGCTGTTGCACCATGTACCACTGCATTCTCTTCCAATATTCCTGCATCATCTCCGGGGTAGCGCCCGGAATTCCTTGTCCATAAGGATTGTAGGGGTTGCTTTGAGGCATGATGTGTTGTTGACGGTTCTGTTGATTATGGTTTTGATTCTGATTGTGCTGTCCTCTTGGCTCGGCACGTTTCACTTCCATTGCTTTGCCTTTGAGGGTGAGATACTTGTTCACACAGACTCGGTCTACAGCTTCGGGCGAATCAAAAGTGATAAATCCAAAACCCCTTGATCTGCCAGAATCCTTGTCAATCATTAGCTGGGCGTCCATAATACGGCCGAATTGCGAGAAGAAGTCGTAAAAGTTCTTTTCATTAACTAAAGGGTCAATACCACCCACAAATATCTTTCCTATTTTATCCTGCTCTTCTTTGGCGATGGCTCGCTTCGGGTCGATCAACTTACCATCTAAAATGTGGTCTTTCCTGATCACTTCGTCGACCGATCTTGGGTCTTTAAATGTCAAGAAGGCAAATCCCCGCGATCTGCCTGTAACTTGATCCTTCATAATTGTGTGATCTGAGATCTCTCCGTACTTCGAAAAATAGTCAACCAATGCTTGCTCAGTGGTATCCCAGTTGAGACCACCAATGAACATTTTGCCTATATCTTTATCAGGTGGAGCTGCTGCAGGATACGAGGGTGCATTATATTGGCCCAGGTTTTGATGTTGATTATCGACTTGATGATATTGCATAGGCTGCTGTTGCTGCTGTTGAATTGGTGCGCCATATTGACTAGACAAGCCGTTGTTGTTGTAGGGATTGGCTTGCGCAGTGTTTTCACTCGCTGGAGGCAAGTACGTGGCAGTGTCTGGCTGATCAACTTTTCTTTCTGGCGCAACAGGCGGAGCCTCGGGCTGCGTAACATTTACCTCAGCTTTCTCGTTGGTCACTTCCGGGGCTGACTTCGTTTCTGTTCTGGTGTCATCGTCATAGATGTCTTCAAAAAGAGCCTCATCGTCATCGAAGGTCGACATCTTGAGTTTCCCTTCTTTTTAACTTGGATTGCAACAGCCTTTTTATGACGGAATGCCTGAACAAAATCAAAACGATTGAAAAATAGTACTCAGTATCTCGAGATCTTAACCGTTGAATTATTCGGAAAGCCTCCATAGGGATCAAACTGGGCGCACATCGAAGAAAAATAGTCGTGTGGAGCTCAAGCTTGCGACCACGTCGGAAAAAATGGACGAGTCCGGATTTGAACCGGAGACCTTTCCCATGCTAAGGGAACGCGCTACCAACTGCGCCACACGCCCTGATATTGGGCTGTAAAAGTTTGGAATTTTACTTGCTATATACAATGTTTAAGGGTTGAAACTGAACATGCTAAGTCCTAAGCCGTAAAAATGCAACAACATTTTTAATCATGTTCTCATAATCTCTCTGGAAAAATAGTAAGGATGGAAGCTTACTTATGAACAGACCGAGCTCCAAATACTTAAGGCTAGCTTTAAGGAAGCTCCTATCTGGTTGAATTCCTACCATTAGCAGCCCAACGAAGAATGTTCCGGAAAACAGTTGGATCACAGTTTCTGGAAAGGATCCCTTTGTATTCATAAGCATTTTAGAAGCTTGAATCTCTGTTAGAATAGCTTATAGCCTAGGACACGCAAAAATTCTAACCCAGAGTCATCAGGTCTGTGCGCCCAATGAGACTCTATCTTTGTTATCCAAAAAGGTTCACGATTTTAAACGTCCATGTACACTTCTGGATCAAGCTCTCCATTGCTGTTCAAAGAATGAGGGTCATAGCCCTGAAGTGACCGTTGTGTTGGGCCAAAGGACCTTGCTGCAGTGAAAATTGACTTGTAAAATTCTAAAAGGGTGGATAATAATTCTTGTGCAAAGCCCATGGTCAAGAAGTGTACGGAGAAAGTGGTCTATAATTCATTGCAGGAAAAAGGTCATGAGCCTTCTTCTATTCCCTCTAAGGCTCTAAGTGGCAATATTTTCCACGCGCAAAATCTTACGATGGATAAAACTTATGCCTCCGTTAGACGTTCATATGCAGCATTATTCTCTGTAATGTTGACATCTGAGACCAAATGAGCCGTCTTAGTGTCGAAGTTCAACATTCCGTGGGGACTACGGGACCTTGCGATAAAAATCATCAAGAAATGAACTGTAAGAATTACAATCCAACAGATTAACCATGGATAGCACACTATCCATGGATGCTAAGTAGAGTTGTGATGTGGCATTAGCGGCGACATCGCCTGAGACCCCGCATACACCAAGGCATATCCTACTCTGTCATCTTATCTTCCGCCCTTATTTGGGTGCCTTCTCGAGGCCGCCTCGGATACCTTTCAGCAAGGTTAGCATGAGGCCTTATGGAGAAATAAGTTACCAAATTTGTGTCACATTCTTGTCCCTCTTTTCTGTATAATTCTGGATGACCCCCCTCGTTTCAGAGATCTTCCCTTACTAAAGAATCTGACAAGAAGGCATGTGGATATACACCGGGTGTTAAAAGAAGTAACACGGGCTCTTTGAGAGTCTTCGGGGGGGGTGAATTTTCGTCAAAATAATTCCAATAAATTTAAGCTGATTGCGCTCAAAGGTCACACGTAAACCAAGTAGAGGAACGGTTGCAAAATGCGAGCGCTCTTTACTAGCGCCCAACTTTGGTTCCAGCAGATGGCGAAGACGCCTTGCAAATCTAGACCAAAGTTTGGGTTCTGATGGAGCTGGCAGTGAGGACTCGAGAGAGTATTCTGACTGTGCCCATGAATTTCAAGGTGTTACCGCAGTGCGTGCAGGTGTGTGCACTTGATGGACCTTCTATCCAAACTGGATTATTAAGATACTTTCAATTGAATTTGATATCCCATTGATCTTGAATTTCCCGGAGGTGCAGTATTTCAAGAAGCGATTTTAGCCAAAATGTGTGTCTGGAACCTCGCATCTCAATGTTGCAGTTATTCGCATTCTTGTCCAGCCCAATGATTATAGATCGAAAATGATGTGGATTCGCACACCACATGGAGTGGAATTTAAACAAACATCACCTGTAAAATCGACTTGAACACAAGCACCTCCAAGAATCTAGACCAAAACTAAAAAAGCCGGTAAAATTGACCAAGCTTCTCTTTTCTTGCACTTTCCTACTAATATGGCAGGAGTCAACACGTTTGAGCATTTCGGGGCGGAGTACTAGCCCGCGCAATCAAGACGTATCGCAACCAGCTTCTTAAAACCAAAACTGTATCCTTTCAAAAAAGCTTAACCTTCGTCGTATTTGAGACGACTTGTGCACATTGCTCGTATTATTAGTGAGGCCTCAAATCCTCAAAACTTTGCCTTAGACTTTTACACTGGTCAGGCCTGTGCGGAAGGTGCAGCTAAAAACTGAGGCTCTTGAAACACATTACTCGAATGCAATTCTGTCCGACTGAAAAATTTTACATGGCTTTTCTCTTCAAAACATGAACCTTAAAAAATGGCAAGCAAAAGCACCTAACTAATGAATTTATTGACTATGATTGAGCATACAATCGTAGTTGATGAAGAGTACAGATTGGTGCACGACAGTATACTGCAAGCGTGCTATGTTAGGCTGGGCGAGGTGTTGGGAAATTTGGCTTAGGTGATGTTTGAATTTTGGGGCTTCCTTGATACCTAACGCTGGTTTGTTGAGCATGCCATCGACATGGGTGGCTGTCCTTTAATTTTTCCGCTAGTGGATGCCACCCCAACTAAGTGACACCAGCACGTGTACTACATGTCAGCCCGGTTGAGCAAAAGTTGATTTTGAGACCGGTGAAATGGGTCTAACATGCCATGTCGCGACGTGCAGTGCGCCCAGGCCGGCATCTCAAGTTTCGCATCCACATCTCCACATACAAGACTTGGTCGGTTCTACATCATGAAGAAGTACATTATCGCTTTTGCTAATCTGTTCCCATCCTTCAGAGTGGCTGAATTGGAGTCGCTTGCCAATCTTTTCGGAATCCAGGTGGACTTGAGCCATCACAATGAAGATTGTCCATTTTTAGTCGTGAGCTTGGAGAGTGATGAGCAGGCGAAATGCCTCATACATAGATCTATATTGGCGAAAGGAATTTACGAGTTATGGGGAGAGGGTGAGGACTTAGACTCGCTTCACCAGAATATCCAAGAAAGTTCGTCCCAGCTCTTCGACACCTACAAACGAAACACATTTAGGTTTGACTTTGTGAGCTTCATGGGCAATAAAAGCACAGAAGAGAAAAGAAAGACTATCGAGACGTTCAAATTTTTGGGGTTCGAGGGAAAAATCAAATTGAAGTCACCTGAAGTAACATTTGCAATATTGGAGCAATATTTCGTGAGCGGTATGGAAAAGGCAGAAAAGCCAAAGTACTTGTGGTTTGGCAGAGAGGTGCAGCTTAGCGCCAGATGTGCTGGCGCTGTCGAGAAGTACGACTTAAAAAAAAGAAAATATATCGGCACGACGTCTTTTGATGCAGAGCTTTCGTTGGTTAGTTGCAACATTGGACAGGTAAAGCCGGGCGAAATTATTTATGACCCGTTCACCGGAACAGGATCTTTTCTTGTTGCCGGCGCATACTTTGGTGCACACCCGTTGGGCACAGATATTGATGCCCGCTCCATTCGAGGGAAAGGGCCCAAAGCAAATTTGAAGGAAAACTTCAAAGAGTACGGAACCTCAGCGCAATTTATGGATACATTTGTTATGGACTTCACAAATAATGCCTTCAGAAAGAACCTAGTGATAGATACTATTGTTTGCGATCCGCCCTATGGAGTCAGAGAAGGCCTTAAGGTTTGCGGGGCTAAAAATCCCGACAAAGCAGCGGGAAGAGAAAGCAACATCGTGGAGGGTGAATTAGGGCACCTTCGAAGAGATTTCATTGCACCAAAGAAACCATATGAGCTTGCAAACTTACTTCAGGATCTCCTTGAGTTTGCTGCCGAGAGATTGCCTGTTGAAGGCAGACTAGCGTTCTGGATGCCCACAGCGAATGACGAATTCGTTGAGCATCATGTACCACAGCACAAGCAATTGGAGTTGTTATACGTACTAGAACAGGAGTTCAACAAGTGGTCTCGCCGGTTGGTTGTGTATGTGAAGAGAGACTTGGATTACCAAGGTGTCACGAAGAACGGTTTACTCGAGAACAAAGTGACAAGCTTTCGGAAGAGGTATTTCAAAAGCTTTAATGAAAAGAGCAGGGGTGACCATGATTGATAATGGCGGTCGCGCCTAGACCTATGCGCTTAATGGTAACATTAGTGCGCTTTTAACCTAGTTTCTAGAGCCCAGTGTTTGGTGCAGGTTACATCTGAGGACTGACAGCGGCTTCTCAAGAACAGTCAGTCCAGTATGACTTTTTGAAAAAAAAAAACTTTACCGGGCATAGTCTAGAATCTATTGCTCATGATATCATTGCCAACATCATTTTGCCACATATGTCGCCAAAGCCGTTTCGCCGCTCTGCTCAAAGATAAAGAAAATGACTGCAAAGAAGAAAATGCACATAAAGGGCCCGCAGTTGCGGCAATTGATTTTGTCCAACAATGGTGGCGCTGGAGATATGACCGCCCGGAAATTCGGGTATAAAAGTAGTGCTAATTCCCCCAAGAATGAAGTCCTCACACAGAATTCCAAATATGGCACCTCTTACTCTTATTTCCAACCCACAAGCTCCACCCCAAAGCACCACCATTCCTTGGGTGACAAGTGCTCCCAAAATAGCAGGAGCTGAATTCACTGACTGGGAGTCCTTTGAATTTAGTCCCATTAGGGAGTCAACGGTCTCTAGGGCCATGACCAAGAGATACTTTGCTGATTTGGACAAGTATGCCGAGTCTGATATAGTGATTGTGGGTGCAGGCAGTGCCGGATTATCAGCAGCTTATGCGTTGGGCAAAAACAGGCCCGACCTCAAAATAGCTATCATTGAGGCATCTGTCTCTCCTGGCGGTGGTTGTTGGTTGGGTGGTCAATTGTTTTCTGCTATGGTGTTGAGAAAGCCTGCTCACTTGTTCTTGGATGAGATCGAGGTCAGCTATGAAGATGAAGGCCACTATGTGGTGGTGAAGCATGCGGCTCTATTCATGTCTACTTTGATGTCCAAGGTGTTGCAATTTCCCAACATCAAACTTTTCAATGCAACAGCCGTTGAGGACTTGATCACTCGCCGGGACGAGACCACTGGAGAGTTGAGAATTGCTGGTGTCGTTACCAATTGGACCTTGGTGGCTCTCAACCACGACACTCAGTCTTGTATGGATCCCAACACCATCAATGCCAATGTGGTGCTCTCTACAACTGGTCACGATGGACCTTTTGGAGCATTTTGTGCAAAACGTTTACAGACTTTGGATGTGAAAACTCAAACGGGAACCTTCGAGTTGGGAGGGATGAGAGGTCTTGATATGAACAAAGCTGAAGATGCCATAGTCAAAGGAACAAGAGAGGTTGCTCCAGGATTGGTTATCGCTGGAATGGAGCTTGCTGAAGTGGATGGCTCCAACCGCATGGGACCAACGTTTGGTGCCATGGCACTTTCAGGAGTGAAGGCAGCCGAGGACGTGTTGAAGGTCCTTGATATCAGGAAGAAACAGAACGAAAATTGTTACGGAGGCCTTGCTTAGGAGTGATTTGGGGCTCTTTTCTTTGGCTGAACTCAAAGGTTTTAGTAAACTACGCCGACGCACTTTTGTTAGTCTCTTAGGTATGCAATTTATATTCAGATCCAGAAGAGCGCCAGAGTCACGGCATTGTAGAGTAAAAGCTTTTCATGGAAATACGGTGATTAAAATGAGAAATACTCCCTCTTCTTTCGAGCTCAAGCCCATATGAAAGAGGGTTTTGTAGATCCGATTTCTTCATGTGGATTCATGTGCGCACTTGGTGCTTACTTAGCTGTACTCCTGTGTTAACTATACTGACCGCTAAAACATTCCTTGAGGGCTCTCCATAAACATTTGGAAGCATCATATGGTTTACGTGATCCATGCGTTGTGTAGTTCGGGAAGCAGTAGCCGGCCTCTTTATATCAACTCAAGGATAGGGCCACCCATAGAGTCCAACAGTCATGCTCTAGAATGCAAAAGGCTTCTGGCATTGAGGAAAAAAAGTTCGAGATAGGAGCTCAGGTACAAGAGAGAAATCTTCAGGGCGGTACCTTTTGGCTTGTATCGCAATGGAACGTGTAGCTCTGCATTCTATCTGCTGTTGCAGCCATGGAGCAGACGTCGTGCGTGCGGATGTCTGAGATACGCATACGAATTTTCTTCATGTCAGCGCGATACTCATACTCGCAAACACGTCGACATAGGCTATGGTTATCGACAATTCAGTGTCCGATGACTCGGACAACTTCAAATTTTTTGGGCTTGGCGGGTGCAATGAAGTTGGAAGATCATGCCATATAGTCGAATACAAGAACAAAGTCATCATGTTGGATTCGGGCGTCCATCCTGGTCTAAGCGGAATGAACTCCTTGCCGTTTTTTGATGAATATGACTTATCCAAAGTGGACATTCTCTTGATCAGTCATTTTCACTTGGACCACGCTGCATCTTTGCCATACGTGATGCAGCAAACAAATTTCCGGGGCCGTGTCTTCATGACTCATGCTACCAAGGCCATCTACCGATGGTTACTATCAGATTTCGTGCGTGTTACGTCCATTGCCGGAGGTGGAGACGAAGCACGCCAAATGGACAGCTCCAACCAAAACGGTGGAGGTTCTGCAAACCTCTACACAGACGACGACTTGATGAGCTCCTTCGAGAAGATTGAAACTATTGATTACCATTCCACCATTGAAATAGAAGGAATCAGATTTACGGCGTATCATGCTGGGCATGTCTTGGGTGCTTGCATGTATTTTTTGGAGATTGGAGGGTTGAAGGTTTTGTTTACTGGTGATTACTCTAGAGAAGAGGACCGCCATTTGAAGGTTGCAGAGGTACCACCCACAAGGCCTGATATCTTGATTACTGAGTCAACTTTTGGAACTGCCACACATGAGCCCAGATTGGAAAAAGAATCGAGAATGATGAAAAAAATCCATTCTACTCTCTTAAAAGATGGCCGCGTTTTGATGCCTGTTTTTGCTCTCGGAAGAGCGCAAGAGCTTCTATTGATCTTAGAGGAGTACTGGTCAATGAACGAGGATATACAGAATATCAACATTTACTATGCGTCCAATCTTGCTAGAAAATGTATGGCCGTGTACCAGACTTACACTAGCATCATGAACGAGAAGATTCGCTTGAATGCTTCTAGTGCGGAGAAATCCAACCCATTCCAACTCAAATTCATCAAATCTATTAGAGGTATAGATAAGGTTCAGGATATGGGCCCTTGTGTTGTTGTGGCATCTCCAGGAATGCTTCAAAGTGGTGTCTCGAGACAACTACTCGAGAGATGGGCACCAGATCCCAAAAACGCACTCATTTTAACTGGTTATGCTGTCGAAGGAACAATGGCGAAGGAAATCCTCGCAGAACCACACGCAATACCTTCCATCACCAACCCAGATGTCAGTATTCCTCGCCGTATTTCGGTCGATGAAATCTCGTTTGCTGCACACGTGGATTTCCAACAAAATGCTGGGTTCATTGAGGAGGTTGCTCCTAAAAAAATCATTTTGGTGCATGGTGATAGTAATCCCATGGGTAGACTCAAATCTGCGCTTTTGAGTAGATACTCATCAAGAAAGGGAACCGACGAAGAAGTCCGTGTTTTCAATCCCAGAAATTGCGAAAACTTGCTTATTGGAATTCATGGAGCTAAAATCGCGAAGGTTGTGGGATTGTTGGCTGCGACAGAGAGCAAGTATCTCAAGGAGTTTATAGACTCTCATAACTTGAGCAAAAAGATCAGTGAGATTGATGAACCGACGGTTAAGGATGAGCCTGACAGTATGGACGTGGTGAAAGAAGAATATGATAATAACAGAAACATGGAGGTAGAGGAAACTGCTTCTAAGGAGAGAGAAGAAGGGCAGAAGGAAGACACAAAGAAAGACACAGAGGATGAGAGTTCACTCATCAGCACTGGCATAACATTATCCGGAGTGCTCATATCCAAAGATTTCGATCTTAATATACTACAGCTTGAAGACCTTCATGAATTCACTCAACTCACAACTTCAGTCGTTAAGTCTAGTATTAGGCTCAAAGTACAAGCAGAAGTGTCATTGATAGCGTGGCATCTCGAGCAGATGTTCGGCTACATCAAAATTCTTCAGGATGACGACGAAAACTGGGAATGTCTCATCATGGACATAATATATGTTTCTGTCGACAAAAGCAAGGAATCCAACGGGTATTCGATAGTGGTGGAATGGATAAACAGTAATGCCATGTCTGACTCTCTAGCGGACAGCGTTGTGGCTATTCTCTACTCTGTGGACTCTTCCCCAGTGTCCGTGAAACTCACATCCAAATCACATACCCACGGATCCGTGAAAATGGAGCCCCACGACTCTGTAGCGCCAGAGCTGAAGGAGGGAGTCATGCACCAAAGAAGCGATCCACAGTCACGGATTAACAGAATCTCGACATTGCTCAAAGCTCAGTTTGGTGAGGCTGTTTCTGTTCTCGATGGGAACAAGGCTCACCTTCAGGTGGGCAAGATGGAAGCAGACGTTAATTTTAATACGCTAGAAGTGGTGTGTGCCTCGCGTGTGTTGAAAGACAGAATAGAAAACATTATCAAAAGAGGGTGCAAATTGGCAGCACCTTTATGGGTGCAAGATAAGAGTTAAAGGCCGCTTAATAAATAATGTTCAAGGCTTGCAAGAAGCAAATTCAGCGCGACAATGTGTAGATGTAGGGACGGCTGCAACCGTAGTGCGGCGCACAGATACTCTTGCGCAGTGATTGTACAAGGGCAGTCCGTACCACAGGTGTACTCCAAAATAGATATCGCAAGCCATGGCGTATGTAACACATACAAGAGACTTAATTAATCCCGAGGGATTATGTCAGAATATGTACTAACAGCAAAGAGACCTAATAGACCGGCAAAGATCCGAGCTCAACGAGGTTGAACTCCAACAGCTTGAAGAGTTTGAGTTCAAGCATGGCCCAATGTCCCTAATCCAGGACTCCGTGGCAAACGGAACCGCAGTGATGATTTATTGCAGGAACAATCACAAGCTAATTGCAAAAGTCAAGGCTTTTGATAGACACTGCAATTTGATCTTGGAGGATGTGAAGGAACTCTGGACAGAGACAGCGAGAAACAGCAAAGGATCGATCATAAAGTCGTCGCCCAAAGAACGGTTCATTGCCAAGCTATTTTTGCGAGGTGACTCTGTGGTAATAGTGGTGAAGATATAGCGCCAGCAGATTGAACATTTGGATCTTGGTGACGTCGGAGACTACGCGGTAGCTCAAGTGTACAGTTTTGGTGAAGAAGCGATAGTTAGATGCTAAAATAATACAAATGAAGATTATAATGGAAGAAGATGAGGCCGAAAGCATCAAAAGGTACGTAAGTGGTTCTGGGCAGCACAGTCGGCCTGGAAGTTAATTATCTGTAGCCACGGACTCAATGTTCGAGAATCGTGTGACGTGGATTGACGCAAACGTTACCTCGATGTATGCGGAGACGCGCAGCAAACGCATCACACTGCCATGAAGCTCAAGCTCCGAACGCAGAGCACGGAGGTGCTCAAAAAAAGCTTTTCCCTAATCAGCAATCTAAGAAAATTCGTGGTCCTCCAGTTCAGCCCCCAACAGCTCACAGTCATTCTGGTGGACCGAGGCTCCGTGGTCCAGGAGCCTCAGGTGTGGTGCAAGATCCCCATGGCCAGCGTTTTCACGGAGATGGAGATCCTGAGCTTGAATAATGATCGAATCCTGCTCGAAGTCAATATAGAACTCTTCTTACAGACGCTCCGCAACTATGAGAAGGCCAATAGCACCGAGTTCAGCATTCGTCTCCAGCGGAAGGAGGGCGCAGGAAGCTCCAAAGTAGCCGATTTGAACCTATACTACTCCGATATGACCGACAACGCCAGCACAGTAAACCACACATTCCGAATTCCCGTCAAGATACTAAAGGGCAAAAACAACCTTCTCCACGAGCCAGAAATCTCCCATGTGGATTTAATGATCAAGCTCCCGAAGGAGTTCGCCGCCACGTACAAGCGGCTCGAGAAATTCAAGAACACGGCGGCCCAGGACAAATTAACCATCAAGGCCAGCCTAAAGGGCGGCGGTGAATTCAAGTTTATTGTGCGAGAGGCAGAAAGTCACACCACCACCATTTCATGGAACAATCCGCTCAATATACAGAAGCCGCCTGCCGACCTGGATTCAGATAGCTTACGCGTTGCTGCGTTCCAGGATGGCCAAGACAGTTTGCCCATAGGCGAAACACCACAGGAGACGTCTGTTACAGTCAAACTCAAGGACTGGAGAATGTCAGCGAGGATTGTGAGCATATGTAAGACCATCATTCTTCTTTTGGCTGACAACGATGCATGTGTCATGAGTTGCTTACTAGACGATGCAGAGGATGTGGAGGTGCAATATTACATAAGTGCACTTAGGCAAGAAGAGGTCGGGCTCGAATCGGACCCTGATTAACAAGATTGAGCATTGAAAAAAGCGGTTGGAAACAAGCGTGCAGGTGCAGGTGCTTCTTACGTAGCACCATTTGCCAACAGATGCGAAAATGACTCTTGAGGGGTGCTTTGACTCATTACTTCGCAGTCGCGAGTATAATTGATTCGGCAATCTTCCTCGCATACAAACAACTCAAACCATGAATACTTTGGATCGTGAAGAGCCTCACTATTTCGGCGCAGGGCCAGCATTGTTGCCATCCGATGTCTTGAAGCAAGCTGCTTACGACTTGATAACTTACCAAGGTGATAATTTGGGTGTGGGTGAAATCTCCCACCGGTCCAAGACAGCCACGCAAATCATCGACGACACCAAGGCCAACTTTTCTGAACTTTTGAGCATTCCCGAGGACTATGAGGTTTTTTTCATGCAAGGAGGGGGAACCACTGGCTTTTCTGCAATCGCCTACAACTTGATGGCCAACTACGCCAAAAGAACCGGCAAGAAGGGCAAAGCAGCCTATGCGGTAACCGGAGCTTGGTCCAAGAAAACCGCTGAGGAGGCTGCTCGGTTGGGGTTCGAGACCGATATTGTCGTCAACACCAAAGCTTCAAAATTTGACCACGTTCCTCCTTACTCCGAATGGAAGCCTATAGACAAGGAGAACACCGCTTACTTGTACGTCTGTGACAACGAGACTGTCCATGGAAACGAATTCTCCGATACTCCTGGTCCTGAGTATTTGCCGGAAGGTGTTGAGTTGGTAGCTGACATGTCGTCCAACATCTTATCTAGAGAAATCGACGTCAGCAAGTACGGATTAATCATGGCCGGTGCGCAGAAGAATGTTGGCTTGGCTGGTTTGACCATTTACATCATCAAGAAGTCATTGATAGAGCAGCCATCCGACGAAGTTTTGAAAGCATTGGGCATCCCGTTGGCCCCAATTGCCTTCAGCTTCCCCTCGGTAATTGCAAACAACTCTGCCTACAACACTATTCCCATTTTTACATGCCAAATCTTGAAGTTAGTGACTAAGAAGTTGTTGGCTCATGGGGGACTCAAGCACATTCAAGCCATCAATGAGAAAAAGGCCTCATCTTTATATGCTGCCTTGGAAAGCTACCCCAGCGTGTACAAACTCCCGGTGAAGAAAGGTAGTCGGTCCAATATGAACGTTGTTTTCACTTTGCCCTCGGGTGAATTGGAAGCAAAGTTCCTCAATGAAGCGTCCAAACTTCATCTCAATGGGTTGAAGGGCCACAGATCCGTCGGTGGTATTAGAGCTTCTCTTTATAACGCAGTTTCAGAGAACAGCACGCAACTCTTGGTGGACTTTGTCAAAAGCTTTGGAGAAGAGAACAAGTGACCCGCCAAAGGTATTGCCAGACAAATGTGCCTCTTGTATGGGCCTTACAATCATTGACCAAACGAATTGAAGCGAATTTTGTGATGTAGTGACTAGATTGATCGTACTCGAGAAGGATCGTAAGAGTTCCCACTGCTCCACACGCCAGTCCCGAGGAACGGGCCATTAGCCATCAAGACCCGCCTTTCCTCACTTTCCTTGCGCATAGGTCAGGTTTATTTGGAGTAGCTCTGGTCCCCATGCTCATGCTAGGTGCTCCTCATGCTCATGCTGGGTGCAATTACTGCGCGACAAAATTCTCAGTGCTCTTTACACTTGTTTCCGGAACCACACCCCATCACACAGATGCTCCTGGTCCGTTGGAATTCGCTACATCCAACATCTCGTTCAGCGTGCTCTCAGGTCATTCGGGCCATGCGCCCCATATTTATCAAGCCTTTCACAACCAGTCATTGCATAAACGCCAAAACAGTGGCACTCCAGGACAAGAAGATCAGTCTCGATAAGGAGTCACACATCAAGGCCATCGAAGAGCGCATCTCGAAGATCCCGCTTGAAAACTACCGCAACTTCAGTATTGTTGCGCATGTGGACCATGGAAAGTCTACTCTATCAGATCGCTTACTAGAACTCACAGGTGTTATACAGCCTGGTGACGCCAACAAGCAAGTTTTAGATAAGCTAGACGTCGAGAGAGAAAGGGGGATCACTGTCAAGGCACAGACGTGCAGCATGTTCTACCAAGATCCTGATACCATGGAAGACTACCTTTTACATTTGGTCGATACCCCAGGTCACGTGGATTTCCGGGCAGAGGTGTCGAGGTCCTACGCCTCCTGTGGCGGTGCATTATTACTAGTGGATGCCTCGCAGGGGGTACAGGCCCAGACTGTGGCCAACTTCTACCTCGCATACAGTATGGGGCTCAAGCTCATTCCCATCATCAATAAGATTGACCTCGACGCAGCAGATATCCCCAAGGCTATGGATCAAGTGGAGTCTACATTCGAGCTAGACAGAGAGGACTGCTTGCCTGTTAGCGCCAAGACTGGCCTCAATGTCGAAACAATCATACCTAAGATTATCAAGGATATACCTGCACCCATGGGAGACCCATCCAACCCATTGAAGGCCTTATTGGTGGATTCCTGGCATGACCCTTATGTTGGGGTTGTCATGCTAGTTTACGTCAAGGATGGCAAGATCAAAAAAGGAATGAAGCTACTATCGGCTCATTCGAGAAAAAAATACGACGTCAAAGAAGTGGGGGTGATGTATCCAGACAAAACGCCCATGAGCGTGGTCAGAGCAGGGCAAGTAGCATACATTATTCCGGGGATGAAGAATCCTAGAGAGGCCATGATAGGAGACACTTTCTTTCAAAATAACCATCATGAGGGCCTTGCGCCTCTCCCTGGATTCGAGGAGCCCAAGCCCATGGTGTTTGTGGGGGCCTTTCCTGCAGATGGAGGCGAGTTTAAGGTCATGAACGACCACATGGAGCATTTGGTTTTGAACGACCGCTCGGTGACTTTAGAAAAAGAAACTTCCAACGCGTTGGGCCTCGGGTGGAGATTGGGGTTTCTAGGTTCCTTGCATGCATCCGTTTTCAAGGAGCGCTTGGAAAATGAGTACGGTGCCAAGATAATTCTAACTGCTCCAACTGTTCCCTACAAAATCGTGCACAAGGATGGCTCCGAAAAGATCATTACGAATCCAGACGATTTCCCTGGAGCAGACCTTCGGGCCCACAACATTGAAATGTTCATGGAGCCCTATGTGAATGCAATCATGACAATTCCAGACGAATACACTGGTAGTGTCATGTCTCTTTGTGACGCCAACAGAGGAATCCAGCAAGGGATCGAATACCTTACCACAGGGCAGGTGCTCCTCCGCTACGAGCTTCCCATGGCCCAGCTTGTGGAGGACTTTTTCGGGAAATTGAAGGGAGCTACTAAGGGCTACGCGTCTTTGGACTACGAGGACTCGGGCTACAAAAAGTCTGACATTGTCAAGTTGGAGCTCTGTGTGAGCGGAGAGGCTCAAGACGCCTTGTCACAGGTGATGCATAGGTCGCAGGTACAGACCCGGGGACGAGAGTATGTGACCAAATTCAAGGAGTACTTGAAGTCGCAGCTTTTCGAGGTGGCAATTCAAGCCCGAGTGAACAATAAGGTGATCGCCCGGGAGACAATCAAAGCCAAGAGAAAAGACGTGACTCAAAGACTTCACGCCGCGGATATTTCAAGAAGAAAGAAGCTACTTGAGAGACAAAAGGAAGGAAAAAAGCAGATGAAAGCCACCGGCAGAGTGAACATTAACAATGAGGCCTACCAAGCCTTCTTGCGTCGTGCTGAGTAGCACTCGGCACAACGGGATCACAAATAATCCACTTGTACATATAAACGTTATACTGCCCTGTCGTACTTTTCTTAAATATTGAGTTCCTTATAAACAAGTATTGGTCCAGTCGTACTTTTCAGAGACACCGAATTCCTTTCGAACAAGCCTTTGACCTTGTTTGAGTTCTATGGTATAAGGCTACTTCAATAGCTTCTCATAGACAATGTTCTCTGTCTCGTCGACGTACTTGTAGCCCAAGTTGTCCAAAAAGCTGTAAAACTCCGCCTCGCTAGACTCCTTTGGGATCACAAAACCACACAAGATCTTTCCGACGTCATTGCCGTGGTTTCTGTAGTTGAACAATGTTATGTCCCAATTGCTCTTGAGTTGCTGTAAGAATTTGGTCAACGCACCAGGTCTTTCCGGGAACTCAAACCGGAAGAGCCTCTCTCTATTGGTGATGCTGGTGGAGCTGCACTTCCCTCCCACCAAGTAGCGGCCGTGGGTTTTGGCAAGCTCGTTTTCGGAGATGTCAACAACCTCGTACTTATGCTGGTCATTACGCATGGTCTCGATGATTGTTGGCACCTCTTTGTTCTTGTTAAGGACATTGAAGGAGACGTAAATGTTAGCCCATTCAGAGTTATTGTACCTGTAAGAGAACTCAGTGATGGAACGAGGGTGGATGATATTCTGCAAATTGGCGAACTCTCCTGGCTTTTCTGGAATGGTCACCACGAACGAGACTTCCTTTCCCTCACCTAAAACGGCTCTCTCACTAACAAACCTCAAGCGATCGAAATTCATATTGGCCCCGGATAATACAGGAATGTATGACTTGTTGCGGTGGTCGATTTGGGTCTCTTGGATGTATCTCTTCATGCCGGCGACACCGAGAGCACCCGAAGGCTCCACAATCAGCCGGGTGTCTTCAAAAATGTCTTTGATTGCAGCACACACTTCGTCGGTATTCACTCTCACCACGTCGTCCACATACTTCTGGCAGAGCCTCCAGGTCTCGGAACCCAAAATCCTGACCGCCGTGCCGTCAGCAAAAACACCAACACTATCAAGCGTGACTCTCCTGCTCTCATTCAAGGACTGGTACAAAGCGTCCGCATCAAAAGTCTCCACACCAATGATCTTGACATGAGGAGCAACCTCCTTCAAGTAGGCACCCACACCAGCGATCAAGCCTCCACCACCCACGGGGAGAAAGACTGCATCCAAGTCGTCTAAGATGATTTGTCTCGTCAATTCCAAAGCCAAAGTTCCCTGACCTGCAATCACAAAGGGGTGATCAAATGGAGGGATGTCCGTCAAGTTGTTCAAGCCCCCCAAACGGGCACATTCTTGCTTTGCAGCATCAAAGTCTTCACCGTAGAGGACAACCTGAGAGCCCATCCTGCTGACATTGTTATACTTGATGGAAGGAGTCGCGGTGGGCATGACGATGGTGGAGGGGATCTTCAACTTGGCTGCAGAATACGCGACTCCTTGAGCATGGTTCCCCGCAGAACAGGCAATCACGCCATTCAAGGGCGTTTTGGAGTGCAATTTAGCGATCATGTTGTATGCCCCGCGTAACTTAAAAGAAAACACCGGTAAAAGATCCTCCCGTTTGAGATAAATCTTGGCATTGCACTTGTGTGACAAGTTGATTGCTTGAGTTAAAGGGGAGCCCGATTCATCCACGACATCGTACACTCTGGATGTGAGAATCAACTTCAAATAGTTGACTTCGCCCGTGGAGGTGAAATCCGCTTCGGTGAGGTC
Organism: Metschnikowia similis; assembly: GCA_002370765.1. NCBI lineage: Eukaryota > Fungi > Ascomycota > Pichiomycetes > Serinales > Metschnikowiaceae > Metschnikowia > Metschnikowia similis. The sequence continues at coordinate 58,341 of NKZP01001333.1, forward strand.
CGAAAATTTTTCCTTGATACTGGTGTTGAATCTCTTGCTAGCGAGGTTTGACGGCCTGGGACATGTTCTTAGAAGCGGCCTTAGCCTGGCGGGCTGGAATCTGGCGATCATGTATTTGTTGGTGTGAGAGGAAAGTCGTGGGCTCTGGAATCACGCGACTCGATGAAGCGCGACCTAAATTGAGTCATCATACGCTCTACTGCCTTATCATAATTGTACAAGATTAGGAGGTTAATAAAACATAAATTTGGGGAATATCAGGATGGGAAACATCTTTCGGTGCTGATCATGTCAAATTACTGATCTCGAACAAGAAATCCAGGTAGTCTATAGTAGCCACACCCGTCAAATCCTTGTCGTATTGCTTGAAGATATCAGTGAGTTTCCGTAGGTAGACCAAGAGCTCAATGAATGAATCGAACTTGAGCTTCCCCACCGCAATGGACCCATTATCTAAAGCCTCTTTGTTGGTGAATTTCAGAAATAAAAAGAGCACCAAGTCCACGTTAAGCTTGTACCCAATCTGCTCTATAATTCGCTGGAACTCACCAAACGAGATGTCCCCGGACTTGTTGACATCTGCTGCAACAAATAGCTTTTTGTAAGCGGTGAGGTACTTCCATAGGGATACAAACTGCTCAAAGTCCAAACCCGCGGCCGCGTTGGAGTTCTTGTTGGTGAACAACTTAATCATGAGGCGGACCGTTGAGTTTTGAAATCCGGTATTATCAAAGTTGATAAGTGCTGCTGATAGTTCGGCAGGAGAAATACGGCCGGACCTGTCTGTATCAACCTTGTCAAACGTAGCTCTTAGGTCTGCCTCGAGCCGTTGCTTATTTGCGAGCTTTGTTTGCTCTGCCAATGATTCTTTCGACATCGAGTTTCCCGACGGTGGCTTCTTAGCGGGGTGGTGGCGAGGATGGGACGAAGATCCTGACGGATGAGTAGAAACTTGTGGTGAGTGCGAGGACGAGTCAAATCGTACGCCCTGTTGAGGTATTTGATGCAGTGGTTGCGGTTGTTGCTGATGGGGGGCATTGTTGACCGTCAGAGGGGAACCATACTGGGGGTTCGGAGATGTGCTTTGATACTGGGGTGAATTCTGATAAAATTGGGGCTGGTTAGCGGACTGAGGGGGATATTGATACTGTTGGCCGTGAGAGGATCCTTGGTAATTGTTCAGGTATTGCAGATTCAGCGAAGGCATACGCGACTGGTGGTGGTGTTGCTGCTGCTGTTGTTGTTGTTGTTGCTGAGGCGGCGGCGCCGCAGGTGGCTGGTAATATTGGTTCGGAGGCAGTTGATGGTGTAAGGATGCCGACGACGCCTGATGGGGCAGCGAGTAGTGGTTTTGGGGAGGGATATTGCCATAGTTGTAAGCGCTCAGAGGCTGGGAGGCGTAGATGTTTTGCAGAGGAGGGGTCGAGCCCAAGTTGTGGGAGGGCTTCTGGGTTCTTCTTTGCTGAGGAGACGAAGAGTGGGCGGACGCGGTGTATGTTGCTTGCTGAGGGGTCGGGTAGACGGGCAATTCATCGGGCCGCATTATAAAGTGCGTTTATGTGGAATAGATGTGGAGTAGATGTGAGAGTTGGTGAAGGCGGAAAAAGTGTCGAGTAGAACCACACTAGGAGCGGCTTTGCGAGGGAGACGTATGCAGGTGAGCTCTATTTTTGATTCTCGCTTGCAGTATCGGGAGAAAAAACGGGACAGCCCAAGCAGGATATATACAGGCAAGAAGAATAACAATCTCCTAAAAGGGCGATTTGAGAGTGCACACGGAACGCCCCAAAGGTGCATGGTGCAAGCCGGCCGCTTTTCGGTTCCCTAGCCCAGCTTCAGAGCACGCGTCCGGTGCCAGCATCGAAGGAGTGCACCCAATGGGGTGATACTTAGCATCTCGCCTGAGAACGTGGGCAGGCGACGTGTTGCACGCAATGAGATGATCACGAGCGAGGAAAAAAAATGGCGCAATTGGCGGTACCTACTCGTGCCTCTATACACATCCAGGAAGCCTGGGTCGGCCATGGCAAAACAGGACTGGACTGAGAAGTCCTATTTTCCCGAGGCCCAATCACGAACGCACTCACGTTACTTCCAAGGGCGTAGCACGTTACCTCCGTGGGCGTAGCCTATGCGGGTGGACTGAACTTATGCGCGGATGGATTGGGCGCGTAGACTGGAGCCCAAAATGAGTAGCAGGCTGAAGAGTATACTGCCGCAGTACTGCGCAGGCAATGCAACCGGCCAGATAATGCACCAATTTCCGACATTGGTTACTTTTCCATATGTTCTTTATTCAAGAGGGGAAGTATACACTCAAAATTAAACTATCATGATGTAAGCGGACATAGCTTAATCTCTGGCTCTTCTTCTGTAAGAAGATTCACCACCGAACTTTCTTGGAGGACCTCTAGACATTGGTCTTTGTCTCTCAGCTGGAGCACCCTTCAATCTGGTCATTGGCAAGATTCCCTCTGGGATGTTCAACTCCTGTCTAAGGTAGTCCACGCCCTCATCGGTCAAGGTGTAGTAGTAGTATTGCCACGAGAACTGAGTCTGGACGTAACCTTTAGAGGTCAAGGACTGCAAAGCCTTGATGACGTACAAGTTTCTGGTCTCAATTTCCTCGTGGGTTGGCTGGTTGAAGTCCTTCTTAGCGACAACGACACCCTCTAGTATGTTAGTATATGGTTCGACACCTCGAATGATGTTAATGGTCACGGGCATGACATGTCAGAGTAAAAAAAGGAACAATAGAGATCAGATCAAGTCACGGGGGGTCAAAACCGATTGATTGATGTCGCCGTGGCAGTTTCAAGATGCAAAAGGTGACATGTGACTTTCAAGCTGGGCTCCTTTAGCTCGCCGAAACCGATGGGCCTGACTCGCTCTGTAGACAGCAACGCCTATCGACATGGATGGCCATAGTAACCCTGAGGTTTACATACCTTGGAAGAGGTACTGGTGAATCTTTTTTCTGTCTTCTTTAGGAATCAACATGATGAATTCTATGTATTGACGTTGAGCAGTTCTGGCGGTGAGAAAGAAACTCGAAAATTTTTTGACTAGTGAGGGAAGATTTTTCGCGAGGGCTTGTGCAGGCTAGTGGTTTGGCAGTCTGCGGTGGCAGCGCGCAGGTCACGTGCGGCAGGTACGGCGAGGGTTCAAGCCCTGAGACCGCGGCCCACTCGTCGTCCTCTTCTAGAGTGGTCGCACCCCATTACAACCACTTGTGCTAGGCCGGCTTTATTATGAGCACTACTGGCACCCTTTCAGTTCTGTAGCCACATTTCCTTGGCATAGGGCGTATCTGCTGTTGGCCAAATACTGTCCGAGGCGAGTCGAGAACACCAAGACCGCCCAAGAGCTCTGCAAGGCGCGTCCCTCTTGAAGCCACTAGTGCTGTCGATAAAACAGTCCTCCTTCCATATCTTGTCCCGGTGTTTGGTCACGTCTCCTGGACAAGTTTCAAGAAAGCTTCTAAGAATACACCTGCGATGTGCGATCACCTGTACGGTGTGCGACCACCTGTATAATAAGCGACAACAAATGGTGTCTCAGGTTGAATGCCTAGCACATATTGCCACCAGATGGAGCCCCTCATCATATATTGAGAGGTACGTCAGGTGCAGAGAGTCCATGTTGTGATAGGGAGTATTGCACGGGCCCTGGATGCCGGGACCTTGGCGAGGTCCTCTTAGGTCAGGTTAAACGCGTTTGAGTGACCCTATGCACTGCGGCTAATTGGGACCTTCACTCTCACGTCAACTACCCTTTGGCGTTCCAATGTTCTCTCAGATCAAGTGATCTACGACTCGTCTAGCTGAACACACAAGTTGAAACTACCTTTGCCGCCACTGTCACGTGTACTCTTCCATTCTAGTGGACGGCTACCAGAACTTTCGCGACTAATTAAAGACCCACATCTCCATAGCACTCCTTAGTACTCCCCAGCACTCCACAACACACTCCTTAGCACCCCATAGCCCATTCATAAGCACTTCATAGTACACCCGTCCTTGCAAAAATTCCGAAACTAAGTGCTCCATTTGATTCTTTTCCTCCTGAACGCCTAACTGCATTCATAGTACTACTGGGGCAGAACGAACCCCTGACCTTAAAGCAAAGCTTGGTCTGCCATGAGGTCCATCATCAAGTCCCGAAGAAAAAGTGATTCTTCTTTCCACGAGTTGAGTCCGCCAGCAGACTTGACTATCCGCAAGCCGCCGTCTCGGCTCAATAAAGTACCCTCGTCGTCCAAGTTGAATCTGTCCCCTACGATACATTCGAATCCGAATTCCATGACCCCTCCCAAAAACGTCATATCGGACCAACCGAGCTCCGTCAGCTCGCCTAAAAAGCTTCTTACTCCAATCAAAAAGATGTTTGGCCATCACTCAAAACAGACCAATATTCTGTCGGCGAGCGATGCCTTAGATAATGTCTTGAGCGGCGACTTTGAGCCTCCAAAAGGAAGAAAGGAGTATCCTGGAGATTATTCATCAGTCACAAACCTTGCTGAACTTCGGGCCGCCTTGGGCGAAAAACCGTCCGATCGCACCAATTCCAGCTCCCCCGTCAGCTCCTCTCTGCCAGATACAAGGCAATCATCCAAGCCAGTGCTACAATACGCGCCTCCACGCAAAGCATCAGTCAAACTTCATTTGGATGTAGAGGAACCGACTGCCACAAGCTCAAATGATATACCCATTTTAACTGGCCGAGAAGTGACTACTCCGGTGGCTATTCAATATTTCAGTTCAGATTCAAGTCTTATGGAGGACCAGGAGCAATCGGACTGCTCTTCAAATTTCTCATTTGAGAAGGGAGTCAGGGGTGGCAGGAACACCTCAGTCAAATACTACAAAACTAAGTCTGAAACTGCGCCCAACTCGGCGACTGCAGAAGGCTACTTCAATGTGGATGACATGGGATTCGAGGACGGCGCGATGTCCGATTACGACTTCGAGAACAACGGAATGAGTGATGATGATGAGGCCTATGGCGAGAACTTCGACGAAGACAACCCCGAATCTTCTAATCGCTACAATGATTTTCTCTCTGACGACGCACTTCCAGCTGCTCTAGATTTCGGAGGAGAGTCTTTTGATGATACAAATTCAGAAGTCGATGCAATTCATCAACAGGATACTATCTCCATCGATGTGGATTCAACAGCAGATAGTATCCATCCCAACCCGGAAACGAATCATCTCTCTGCCGAGAGAATACCAGAGCCTACAACCATTAATACCGACGCGCTGGCATACTTTGAAAGTGGGGCCAAGTCTCCAGGATATGACGACGATTTCATTGACTCGTATCTAGATAGAGAGAAGCTGAGTGGTCTGGATATAGCCACCTCGCTCAATGAGCCTTTAGCCTCCAGCCAAAACCTAAGCCATGATTCTGAATTGAATTCTTCATCTCACTATTCCAAGGGGTTCGACAACGACATGAGCATGGCTGTAAGCAGCCCAGAAAGTGATGGAGAAAGTGAAATGGCTGAGCCTAGTGTAGGTCTTGGCATAAACTTTGGCTTGGCCCTAGAAGAGCAAAATACAAAAGGCAAGGCTAACAACAGATTATCCATACTCAAGATGATGGAAACCCTTTTGAGAATCGATGGCGAGACAGAGGGATCGCCACAAAGAGTCCCAATTCAAAGCCTGGGCATAGTGTCGATGGAATCAGAGCCAGATAATGTGATTGGTGCCGAAGTCAAGGGACTGAAACCCGAGACGGAACATGCACTGCCGGGTCTAAGCTCGGCTACAAAGCATGAGGACCCTGCGAGAAAAAGACAAATAAGAAAGTCTTTGATTGATATGATGAACACCCTTTCTCGTCTCGACAATGATCTTCAGAAAGAGCCAGAAGAATCTGCCATCAAGGTAACAAAGAAAGATGTGAGAAAGTCGATTGCCGACATGATGAGTACTCTTCAATCCCTCGAAAGTCATCCAGAAGTGATAAAAGAAGACGAACAGCCTTCTCAGGAGGAAGAAAAGCCCAAAACACTGGGGCTCAATCAGTTTGCAGATTCGAAAAGCAAAAAACGCTATTCATGGTACAGTAATGACGGAAGTTCTGACTGTAACTCTTCTCTTGGTTTCGACAGAAGTCTGGAGGGGCACGCATTACAATTGAGCCAAGACATCCTCGACGAGATCAACCAGCTCCCAGAAGATTATGACTTCACTGAATCGTTATTCACCGACTCTGACGACACTCGGGCCTTTTTGCGCTCCAACTCATACAAGAATAGACCTCAGAAAGTGGTTCATGATTTCAATGTGCAAAATAATAAGCTTCGGTTGTCTAATAGGACCGTCACATTTTACAAGACGAATAGTCTGGATCACACAGAGCACAATAGGACTTCCAAGAGCAAGTTTGGCTCCAAAGTTGGCTCGATTCGGTCGACTCCCTCGCTCCACTCCATTGACGATGAAGAGTTCCACGAGTCAGATGACGACCTGAAAAATCAAAAGCAGGAAACCCCTTTGCCAATCAAAACTCGCCCAAACCTTAGTAATGGTTCCTTGTCGAAAGACTTCGGATTACACCTGATAAGCGAAGCGCACCCGCATCTGGGGTAACTACGAGGATAATTGCCTCTGTATTATGCCATTCATCACATATTAATTAATTCTCAGTTCCTTGTTTGAAGCATAAATGAGTTGAAGTCGTAGTTTCCATTGGCATGATAATCAAAGTGATTAGAATGCCTCACCACGGCAGGCTCATGAGCCTTTTGCCTCACCGTAACTTTTTCAATCCCCGAAGGTGGCTCGCATGAGAGACCCTTTGCTTTCGCTATGATGCGTTCCGGCCTTTCATTGCATTGCTCAGATTGAACATGATTTGCCTTCACTCGAAAGTTAGACTCTGAAGGCATCCAACTATTGGCCAGCCCTTCACTTTTTTCCGACTCCATGGAACCATTGCTATTCTTCCGATTCGAACCATCGAATTGCTTCAAATTCGTCTTCAGCAATTCCTTCGCATTAAACTTTGGCACCTCATTCCGTGATGGAAGTCTGGAGGTTTGCTGTAGACTTTGCGTTGGATGGTCTCTGTGCCGATATGAGGGGGATTCGGGGAAGCGATCTTTTTGCCTGAAACTTAGATCATCCCATCCAGTTATATAATGCGAGTAAATGCTCAGGAGATCGTCCCGCTCATAGGACTGGTTCATTGCGTCATCATCTTCGTCCACTAGAACAATCTCCACCTTCTTGCCGTCACTCGTGTTTTCAATAACTGATTTGTACGACGTTGTCGAATCTTTTCTGTTCACCATGCAAATGTCATAACTCTCTTTGGTCAAGTCTATGACAACGCTACCATTGTCGGTGGGCGCAGTGCTTTCTGTATATTGTCCCGTTCTGCTTGAATTGTAGCTGGAAGCAACATCTGACTTCAGAGGTGAGTTGTAATTGCGAGGTGCTTGATATTTTTTAGGACTCACCTCGTGATAATAACTGGACCTCCTTCCATAAGGAGATTGTGCTTTTGAAGCTTTATCCTTGAAGTCAACAGGGTAGCGAACCTTCTTTGGGGCCTCTGCAACCTTGATATTTAACTGTTCCTCTTTATGCAACAGTTGCGAAGGTTTAGCTTGGGTATTCCTTGAAGGAGACACTGCCAGTTTGGAACTGTTAATCTTGATTGGAGTTTTGAACTTCGGCCCTGCCGCAGCTGCTTGAATATTGATTCTCTTATCATCCGGTAAAACCAACGAATCAAGCCGTTTGCTTATATATGCAATTTCACTGGGATCAAAATTCATAGACATTGGGCGTGCTTTTGAATGCAGCACGTTGAGAATATCATTCTGACCGAAATCTATGTTATACATGGACCGATGCCTTGAATGTGAGTTCTTGAGAGGATTAGAAGTAGCTAGCAGTTCACCATGCGACTTCCTATCCGAAATGCTTGGGGATTTTGAGGCCTGCTTGGCTTGCAAAGCTTGGAATTGGGTATTGAATGAACCCTCGCTATCAGAATCAAATGATGCTTCACCGGAAGGACCCTTGAGACGATAAGCAGCTGCTGAAGATGGCACTCTTAAAGTTTCATCATTGCCAGTCGTCTTTTTATTTGCATGGAACATGTCCTCGAGTATTTCCGGGATCTCAATTTGACCGTCAGAAAAATGACTTGAAAATGACATACTCTTTCTATAAGCCTTTTGGTTATGTGCTCTTTTCCTCGCCCTATCATCGTTAGTTGCATTAGAGGAGTTGTTCGGAAAGTTAAAGCCAGTCCCTGCTCCATTATTGTAGTCTGCAGACGGGCTCTGTACTCGTGAAGAGTTTTCTTGGCCTATACTCGTATTTTCAGCGCTCCTGATTATTTTGTTATGCAACACAAGTGGTTCAATGGGACCGTCCTCGATTGGTGAATTGACCTTAGGTGCCCCTTGTCGGGGAATCATTTGAGCAGGGTGAGATATCGTCATTTGGGAATGTTCTGGAATTTCTGGAATCATTGGTGCAGAAAAAGATTGCGGTGTTCTTTCACTTCGTTCCATGCGCTTTGGCGGTGGCAGGGAGTCAGCCGAGTGAGATGTATTTGAAATGAAGTCTTGACCATCACCATGGTCTGGAATGGACCGGGGTGGACCCGGGGCCTTCAAAGAACCTTTCCGACTTAATTTACCAGTCTCGAGGTAATTCATAACATCACTTGTGACGCGAATTTCTCCGTTTTCATCGGGAATCAGCATGTAGGCGTGATTGAAATTGAGAAGGTCTCCAATCGAACTGAGAGAGCTAACAGATGATACGCACGACTCATCTGAGAAGGTCCTCTTTCCGATTCTGAGCTCAGAGGGTGCCATGCACATATTGTGGCGAATTGTTGTAGATGAGGGAATCTTGCTGTCGGGTTGCATGCCTTGAGGACTCTGAAAGTCGCTACCTTCTGGAAGATCAAAAGCATTTTCATAGTCCACTAAAGAAGAGCTGACCGTTCGCGGTGGGGGCTGCGGCTTATTGATACTTTCGTCTCTTGAAATCATCAGCCCTCTTTGGTTGCCCGCCTTGTTTATAAGACCCAACGAGTGGAAGTTTCGTCGATTTGGACTTGTTTTTCCGCTGGACAATAGCCTGTCGGTACCTGCTTCGTCATCAGGTAAGGAAGGAAGCGTCTTAGCATTTGCGCTGGAAACCCTCGAGCCGCCTCCAACTGATTTTTCCTCAATCAAACTAAGCTGATCGGGCGGAATGAAGCTATTTTGCTGTACAAAGCGAGCCACTTTTTTGTTGTTTGTAACTGTTGAAGGAGGTTTCCCCGTTGAAGCAGACTTAAAACCTTGGTGAGAAGAAGCGTTGCAGTTCATAGATTCGTATCCACTGCCATTGAATATGAGGATAGGGCGGCCAGAGAGCACATTTGAAGAGGATTTGGCATCGCCCGATGGAGGAGGTGCAAGCTTTGGAGGCATTTGCAACTTGAAAGGAATCGGAATGGCGTAGCCGCTTCTGGAGAAGTGTAGAGTGTCAGAAAGCGGGGTTTCAGACAAGAGCATAAGCTGCTCTCTGCTCATTGCCGCCGTGGGAGCATCATTGTCCAACTCTTTTTCATTTGCAAGGTGACTTGATAAGCCATGGGTGGTAGGGCTTTTTTTGACCGGGGAAAAAGACTTGGAACGAGGGCGTTCTTCATGAGAGGTGCTTTTTCTCACTGGCGAAGCAGACTTTGCAGCAGCACGACTTTGTAAAGATGTCGGTATTGGACGAAGGTGACGGCCAAAACGGGCGTCGGGCATCGGCTTGGAGGAAAGAAAGGTGTCGGGAGCCAGAGAGAAACGAGTTCAAGGCACGAGAAAAAGCGTAAGTAAGTTTAAGCGGCGGCTTTTTGGGTTGAGGGGCTTGACTTGTCGGGAGGTTGTGGAGCCAAGTCGATTGCAGTCACGAGGAGACGAGAGTCCTAAGGAGCTAAATTGGTCAACCTCAAGCAGCGGAAATTACCAAAAAGTACAGCGACCGGTCCGAGTAGTCGTTGGAATCGCAGTGGAGTATATTGCAGGCAAGTGGTCGATACAAATAATGTCAAGCTAAGCCCAAGATGCAATGTTTACACCGAGCCCGAAATAGGAAGGACGTATAGTCGCAATGCACGAGGGACAAAAAGCCTCTCATTTGAGAGGCTTTGCGGAGAGCAAGGCGGCAGCTCGTGCATGCACTGCCGCGGTGGCTGACCACCATGACCAACCAGAGGCGTGCCCAACGGAAGCTCAGGCATGCGTGCCCCGAGCCAGTACTTTTCCAAGAAAGCGGGACGAGGCGCAACCGAGATAGAAGACGCACCTCACACAATCTGGAATCTCCAGGGTCTGCACTACAGACACTACACACTACCACGAGAACGGCGCACACTATCGCTCACCCACCGCCGCCTATTCCTCCCGAGACCAGCCGCCCCTTCATATCCGCAAATCACGGCAACTTTACACAACAACTTGACAACAATTTTACGCAACAACTTGACAGCAACTTTACACACCATCAACGGAGGTTACTATACTTGAATTTCTGCTACTTCTCGGAGTGGCGGCGGATGGCCATCGCCAGGTATTGACTTGAGCGCTTTGCATTCTGAGGGGAGCCTAGGCAGGGTAATTATCGATAAAGATGGAACCTTTGAAGCCTTAAAGAAGGGCTCATGTCAATATTTCTGTCGCAATTGTTGTGAAAGCGCCAGTGACTTTTTTCAGTCACCTTTCACTTCATAGTAGCACATACGGAAACTTCCATGGTACTAACATGAGGATATCTTTCCCAAAGCATTAATCCTTGGAAGCCTTGCAAGCTTTGCAAGATAGGATGCATTCGAAGGCGTGCATCCACCTTCCGGCATGTATTCATATGGTCCGGCTTTCTTTGAATGGTCCAGCCACTTTAAATGGCCCGGCTTTCTTTCATGTGTTCTGGCGTTCTTTCATGCGTTCATGGGACATTAACACTCTCATTAGTCGGACATTCGCGCTCTTAGCCTTTTCCTTCATTCAGCACTAAGCCTTTACAAATCTACCACATCCATCACCGTTTTCAAAAGACTAACGGCAATTTCGCAGAGTTTTGCCCAGGGGCAAATTTAAAGATAGCTTCTTCTCTCTACTCTCACCCAAGTCTTTTGTTATTGGGTTGGTCTTTGACCTAAGGCTCGCGCGCCAGAAAGCATCTATTGTGCAAGTTAGCTTTTGCAGCCATATCTCATGCACCCACGTTTGTGCACGAGCCCACACGTTTTGAGAGCGGGCTCCGGTGTATATAAGTCCACCGCTTTTTGTTCCCTTTGCAAACTCCCAACTTCTTTGCTCTTCTAGTTTAGCCCGCTTTACTAAGAAGGAAACATGTCTCCGTCAGAGTCCAACTCTCAGCTGCCTTCTAAGCCCAGTTCTTTGGCTTCTTCGCCGAACATCTCGAGGTCTCTTGTGCAAAAAGACTCCTCCGAGCAGCCGGCCCTAAGCCAGTCCATCTCAACCGCCCTGAAATCACCCCACAAACGAAAGGTGGTTGTGGACAAGATCCCCCAGCTGAGAAACATGATTAGTAAAGTCGGCCTTTCTCAGCTTCCGCTTCAAAAAGAGCTTAGCTGTAAAAGGAAAGGGGTACATTTCACCATGATACTCGCCGGCTGCAGAGGAACTGGAAAGACCACGTTTCTCAACTCTCTTATTGGCGAGGACTTGGAAGATGACAAGACTCCATGTGAGCCCATGCAAGTCAGAAATAGACAGTTTTTTTTGCAGGAGGAGCATGTGGACATGAATTTGAGTGTGGTGGATATGCCTGACTTTGGGGCCAATATTGATAACCAGTACACATGGCTACCAATTGTGAAGTACATCGAGTATAACTACCGCTCCTATCTTGTCCAGGAGGAGCAGCCTTTACGCGAAAAGCTCAAGGACAATCGCGTTCATGTGTGCATCTACTTCATTTCACCCACCAACACGCAGTTGAGCTCTTTAGATATCGAGGCAATGAAGGAGATTTCAAAACGAGTCAGTCTCATTCCTGTGGTGGCAAGAAGTGACACCTTGAATCGAGACGAGTTGCAAAACTTTAAGAATATCATCAATGAGACCTTGAAGCATAACAGTATCGAAGTGTGCAAGCATCTCACCGACAGCTTTGCCATTGAGAAGATCAAGGCCCACTCGCCGTACGCCATCATCGGGTCAAATGTTCTTTACAAGAATCCGGATGGCAACTTGGTCCGGGCTAGGAAGTACGGCTGGGGTATGGTGGAGATTGAGAACCCAGAGCACTGCGACTTTGTGCATATCCGAGAGCTTCTTATGTCTGAGCATTTGCTTGATTTGATGAGTGCAATGGAGACCCACTATGTCAATTACCGTCGGGGATTTTTGAAACTGCTCTTGGGATCAAACACCAACAAGGATGGAGGCTTGGCTATCCACAACAATGAAGAGGACGGGATGGCCTCGTATTTACTATACAAGAAGAATTTGGTCTTTGATGACATTGTGCAAATCGAGAAGTATTCGGGCGAGGATGAGAAGCTCGAGCAAGAAGCACGCAGCCACATGGATGAGGCCATCAAAGCACAAGAGTCGAAGTTTAGGGAGTTTCGGTCCGCTCTCATCACGAAGCAGAAGATCTACAATACCGATTTGGAGGAGAATTACCAGTTGGTGAAACAATTGGAGCAGGATATCCAGGCACTCAACCCCAACGACAAAGAAGTCCTCAAGGATATCGCTCAAAAGGTTGGCCTCAATTTCGGAAAGGCCCTCCACGGCAACGACGCTGAGGAAGGAAGCATCGGAACCGGTTTTACCATTCTGTTCTGAGAAGCCCAAAGCCCTGATGGTGAGCCTATGCCCCGCGCCCCCGTGCATCCTCGCTCGTACGCAAAATAAAGCGAGGAAAATTTTTCTATTTAGTTAGCTCTTTATTCTTTTGCTTCAGCACAATTTACATTGTCTCCCACACCGGCCCAACTAAATGTATGTTTTTGAGCTCAACTCACCTGATGAATCACCTATATGTTTTTCTGGCATCTCTAATGTTAGGGCTTCACCGCTCGATGAATTCAACCTTTAATAATTATCTGATCCGTGAGCATTGCTAAGGTCCACAATTACTAACATCTCAGTATCTGTATTGTAATCAAGCCCACCAATTGTAGACCATATTAGCAGATCCGAATGCATGCTAGCGTGGTGCCATGCGTGATATGGCGCAAGAGTGTAAACTGATTCCACAGTGTGAGCCCAGCCCCCATATTCTGCTACAAACTTGGCGTCCGAGTGGTTGACTTCACCAGTAAGGTGGCATCCAAATGGCTGACTCCATCAGTAATGCGGCGCCCAAATGTTGAATCCTTCACTACGGTAGGCATTCGTGGGTGTAAAGGGGGTTTGGAGCCTCTGTGTGAGACCAAATCCGTAGGCCCTCAGGATGCAACGTTGAGGGTGTGCACGTCACATCTTGCCCACGCACCACGGTCTCCACTTTCTACTAGGACTTCACCAGGATTTCTCAAGAACTGTACCCAGACTTTCTCGAGCTCTTAACCCAGCTTTCCTAATTCCAATGGAGGAGCAAATCAAGCCGACGCCGGTCATTGAGGATGATTTCTCTGCCAGAGGCCCGATCATGCAGCAGCAGCCAAACAGCAGAGAAGCAAATTTCATCTTGGATCACTCGGCCTTCACGCTAGGATTAGGCAACATCAAGAGGTGGTTTGATAAGGAGTATTTCCGCTCCCGTGTCTCGGATAAAGACGAAAAGGTCCATTTGAATATCTACATTCCCATGAACACATTGCATGAACTAGCGCTCAAGAGGAGTGTTCCCACCATCGCGTCGACACGAGCCAGGGAAGCACTTGCATTTATTGATGAAATGATTGAAAAAGAGGCAGAACACCCAAGTGACGATGTGGACCTCGGTGGTCTTGCAATTGGTTCAGAGGCCGTGCATCGCGCTCCCGCTCAAGGAGTCAAAAGCGAACATGCTTCCCCTGGGGAGGTTGACCGTGAACATGTCCACGCTCAAACAGTCAACAGCGATCATGATGTCCAGAATACGAGCAAGGAAACTCCAGGAGACGGGAAACAAACTCCCAAGAAATCGAAGTCGAAAAGAACCAAATCCAAGAAACTCATCCCCAAAGGTGATCTCATGTATTCATTCATCTTGGAGGACAGATCACATGGGTTCCTATCATGGAACACCTGTGCAAAGTACCAGATGAGGAGACCTTTGAACAGGGAGTTTCCGGCTTACAAAAACTATATCAAGTCTAGCAAACATGGTGGGAATGCCGCACAATCTGATGAGGAATTGGATGACGAGGCTAGTATCCCGAGCTCCATCACCTACCTTATTCGATCCTGTGTCTCCATACGAAACGCTGAAGTCGGTAAAAAGCATGGTGCGTCTAAGCATCCATGGATTCTTGTTACTGAGGACGCTGCGCTGAAGATTTGGGCAGACAGTTTCGGCATGGACTCTTTGAACGTCAATGAAGCGGAACTTCTATTATTTCAGGGCAAAGATCTTGGCAGCTTCGAAGTGAAGGCCCCGGGTTCCGATTTCTTTTCTGAGACTGACATCTACGACCCTATCTCGTCACCCTTGCACAAGGTGGTGAACACGACTTCTTACAATTACTCAAAGCTTGGAGAAGAGAGTGTGAAGCCCGCCTCGAAGGGCAAAAATGGCCGCACAGGCAAAAAGCAAAACCCAACCAAACCCAAAGCGAAGATTGAGGAGCCAAACACCCCGGCGCTAAAGAAAGAGAACGGAGTTATACTTGAAGATTTCAACATGATCAACTATGCCCCCAGGGTTTCAAATTCGGGCCTCATAAGCTCGAGCTTGATAAACGGATTGAAGAAAAACAGGAAAAGTGCTGGCTCAAAAGGCTAGGTTTTCTGTAATGTGATTCAACAACATGTCCCCACAGCCAGCGGGTGCTCGTTCGCCACTCATATCTCCGAGCCGTTCACTTCGAATTTTGGAAGAGTACAGCATCGCTTATCAGAAATGTTTGCCTATGGACGGTTGTGTGCTTTTCCGCTAGGGACAATTAGCATAGTTGGGGCCTTCGAACGCTGTTGAAAATTACTTTTTATTCTTCAACACATCTCTCGCCATAGTACAATTGCGTAGTGTTCCGTAGGCGCCCGTCCTATATGTATCTTCACTTCGAAGAAAAAAGGGAAAGCCAATCCCTTTTCACTACGCGTTGTCTTGTCGCTAGATTGCACAAGATGTGGCGCGAGCACCGCACGACCACTCTCACCCCAAGTAAAAACTCGAGGTCTCGGTTTGACATAAGTTGATCTGTACATAGCAATATCCACAATGAATCGACAGCCGACAAGGGAAAACATGCAGCGCTATCTACAAAGATGGCAGCAACTTAAAAATCAATTCGGCGATGATGCTGTCAATGTTCCTGAGTTCATTCAGTTGACGAAAGTCATACGATATTTTCAAGCTCAATCCATTCAAAGACAACAACAAATGCAGCAGCAGCCCCAACAACAGCAACAGCAACAGCAGCAGAATCCAAATTATCCTCATCATTCGCAAGGGCAGGCCCATCAAACCCAACAGCTGCAGCTGCAACAACAACAGCAACATAAATCGAATCTGACCCCGTTACTGGCGCCTCAACATTTTCTGTCCCAACAGGACGCCCTTAAGCAACAACACCAACAACAACTGCAACAACAACAACTGCAACAACAACAACAACTGCAACAACAACCACTGCAACAACAACAACTGCAACAACACGGTTCTCCGCAGTTTCACAGTCAATTTCAACAAGATCACAATCAACCGAATCAACAATCTCGGCAGAAACAACCTTATATGCCCATGGGGAATAGTGCAGGCATGCTGATGATCAACAATTTGGGCGGTGCCATTGTGAATCCCATGCAACCAGACGGAAATAGCGTGATTGGTGCAGGAAGTAATCCCAATAGCCATTTAGGCACTCCGATTGTCATGAACGCTAGCGTGGGCCCTAATGCGGCACCAATGAGTGTGAATCAGCAATCTCCTCCGCCTTTATCTCAGATGAATAACAAGACTCCTTCCCAACAGCAAGATCTCTCTCAACCCAGCACTGGCAATGGACGGTTAGGGGGACCCATGTTACCGAATGATTCTTTGAGTTTCCCTGCCTCTGAAAGTCCTTTCACCTCTCAGCAGATGCGCCTCTTCAAGCTGCAAAACCAAGCTGCAAAGTTTTTGTTCAAGAACCAGGGGGTATTTCCACCAATTCCTCAAGAGATCATAGACACCGCAACAAACGAGAGATTAGCATTCGGGAATAATCAAGGTGCCCACAATCCTCAGTACCCTCAAAACTCCGTTGCAAATGCTTCCTCCATGCATGTTCCTCCTGTCGCCGAGTCCCTGGCCCAAGCCAACACTGCTAGGACAGTTTCTGCGCAAAAACAGCCTCCGCAACTAGAGACGCCGCAATCAATGCCACTATCCGTTCCGGCCGCAAATTTGAACTTGAGCGATTCACATGCTTCAAATCTTGATGTAGGTGGTGGTCTGCAGATCGCTAGTGGTCTGCAAGAACAAACTAAGAAATCATCTTCGAAGCGGGGTAAGGCTCAAAAATCAAATTCGGCCACCCCCATAGCTCCCAAGCAAGCCGAACCTACGTTTGCCAAACCTGTTTGCAGGCCTTCTACGGCACCTACCCTTTACCATGAATTGTCTGAAAAAGAGGATTTGTCTGATCAATTGATTGTTCCAATCAACAAGCCACATGCCCAAGTTGATGCATTTGTTTTACCCAATCCTCTGCGACTCTTGCCAGAAGAAGAAGTTCCTTTCAACTACTTATACAATCCTCAAAGCAAGGTATCTATGCCATCTATTCTTCCATATTTCATTAATGTGGATGAAATCATGAGTACTCGGGAATCTTTGATCGGCTTGCAGATTGATGCTCGGATCAAGTCTCTTGAACAGGAAATGGAGTCTACTACAAGTGGCAAATCAATTGAGGACTCTCAGATCGAGCTCGACCAATTGAAATTGTTGCCCGCTCAAAGAGAATTAAGAGGCAAGCTTTTATCTTATGTGTGGTTCAGTAGATCTTTGCTTCCAAATTCACATCCAAATTTTCTTGCGAAGTTCCCGGATCTCTCATTGAATAATGTCATTAGTACTGAGGAGCTCTACAAGCAGCAGTTGTACTCTCTCTTGAAAGCCCAAAACAAGAAACATCAAGAAAATGTCACAAAGATTCTTTCATTTAATAAGAGGAAGAAGGAAAGGCTCAGTTTGAAGAAAGAGAGGACAGAACGAGTTTCGATGAGAATTTATGGATTTCACTCTAATACGGCTAAAGAAGAGCAAAAGAAACTTGACAAGATGGCCAAGCAGCGTTTGCAAGCTTTGAAGCTGAATGATGAGGAAGCATACTTAAAATTGCTCAATCACACTAAAGACGATAGACTTGAGCATTTATTGAGCAAAACGAACCAATTTTTGGACAGTTTGGCACAGGCTGTTTTGACACAGCAAGATGCACAGAAGGGTGATGATCTGGAGAAACCGCGTTCCGAAGAACTCGAGGAAAAGAAGGAGAAGCTTGACTACTATCAAGTGGCGCACCGTATCAAGGAAGAGATTACAGTCCAGCCAGTTTCCCTCGTTGGTGGTACGTTGAAAGAATATCAGCTCAAAGGCTTACAGTGGATGGTTTCCTTATACAATAACCATTTAAATGGTATTCTTGCGGACGAAATGGGTTTGGGAAAGACTATTCAAACAATAGCCTTACTTACATACCTTTCTGAGGTGAAGAAAATTGCAGGTCCATTTTTGGTTATAGTGCCTCTTTCGACATTGACCAACTGGAATCTTGAGTTTGAAAAGTGGGCACCTTCATTGAAAAAGATTACATACAAGGGTACCCCTGCTCAAAGAAAAGTGATGCAGGGAGATATACGGCTGGGAAATTTCCACGTTTTACTCACAACGTTCGAGTATATTATCAAAGACAAATCGCTCTTGGCCAAAATCAGGTGGGTTCACATGATAATTGACGAAGGACACAGGATGAAAAATACCAGTTCAAAGTTATCAGAGACTTTAACCAATTTTTATCACAGCGATTATAGATTGATTTTGACTGGTACCCCCTTGCAGAACAAGCTTCCAGAACTTTGGGCCTTGCTTAATTTTGTACTTCCCAAAATTTTCAGCTCGGTGAAATCCTTCGATGAATGGTTTAACACACCATTCGCCAATACTGGTGGTCAGGACAAGATTGAGTTGAGCGAAGAAGAAACTCTTTTGGTCATCAGAAGATTACATAAGGTCCTCCGGCCTTTTCTCTTGAGGCGGTTGAAAAAAGATGTCGAGAAAGATTTGCCAAATAAAGTGGAGAGAGTTATCAAATGCAAGATGTCTGCATTGCAGTCAACATTATATCGAATGATGTTGAAGTACAATGCACTTTTCTCAGGTGAGTCTAAAAATGGGAAAAAGCCCAGCACCATCAAAAACGCCAACAATCAGCTCATGCAATTAAGGAAAATTTGCAATCATCCTTTTGTTTACGAGGAGGTTGAGAACATTATCAACCCTGCTCTGGAAACGAACGACAATATT
The DNA here is from genome assembly GCA_002370765.1 of Metschnikowia similis. Classification (NCBI taxonomy): domain Eukaryota; kingdom Fungi; phylum Ascomycota; class Pichiomycetes; order Serinales; family Metschnikowiaceae; genus Metschnikowia; species Metschnikowia similis. The sequence continues at coordinate 76,991 of NKZP01001333.1, forward strand.
TGGAGAACTGCAGGAAAGTTCGAACTATTGGATCGCATTTTGCCCAAATTTCAAAAGACCGGCCACAGAGTCCTACTCTTCTTTCAGATGACGCAGATCATGGATATCATGGAAGATTTTTTACGTTTGCGTGGATTGAAATACATGAGGCTCGACGGTGGTACCAAATCCGATGATAGGACTATCCTTTTGGAAGAGTTCAACAAGGTAAACTCTGAGTATTTCTGCTTTTTATTATCTACAAGAGCAGGAGGTCTAGGACTCAATTTGCAGTCTGCGGACACCGTTATAATCTTCGATTCCGATTGGAACCCACATCAAGACTTGCAGGCTCAAGACCGTGCACATAGAATTGGCCAGAAAAACGAAGTCAAGATTTTAAGGTTGATTACAGAAGACTCCATAGAGGAGATGATTCTTGAAAGAGCAGTGGCAAAATTAGAAATTGATGGCAAAGTTATCCAGGCAGGTAAGTTTGATAATAAATCAACTTCAGAGGAGCAGGAGGCTTTGCTTAGGGCCTTGCTCGAAAAGGAGGAGGATAGAAGGCAACGATCGCATGATGAGGACCAGGACATGGATGATGATGAGTTAAACCAGATTATTGCGAGGTCATCCGGTGAAATGGAAGTCTTCCGCGAGCTCGACATGGAGAGAGGTAAAGCAAGCGAGGAGGTAGATTACACTAGTCGTCTATTCTCTGAATCGGAACTCCCGGACTTTTACCAGAGAGATGTGAATACACTCTATAAGACCGAGGAGCAAATCATTGAAGAATACGGCCGCGGCAATCGTGAGAGAAAAACGGCAATTTATGATGATAACCTCACGGAAGAAGAGTGGCTTAAACGGATTGATGGGTACAGGTCTGATGGAGAGGATGACGCTATGGCGAAGAAGAAAGGCCGCTTCAAAAAATCCGAGGGCATAAAGCGAGAAAATTCTACGGGATATCCCAATGATGAGCCAGCTTCGAAGCGAGCCAAATCAGTCACTCCTGGACCCAAGGCCAAGAAGTCTAGAGCAGCAAAGCCAAAGGCACGGGCAGTCAACAACCGAAGCACGCCTGCAATCGATTATCTCGCCCCAGAGGAGAGAGAACTCTTGCAGAGGCGAATGACTATTATTTTCGAAACTCTTATTGAATACAAAGATGATGGGCGCCGGTTGAGTGATTTGTTCTTGATCAGACCGTCTCGAAAGTTGTATCCGGACTATTTCGTCTTGATCAAGCATCCCCTTGCTTTCGACGCTATCAAGAAAAGAATCTCCAACAAGACCTACTCAACAATACGGGAGTTCTTAGAGGATATTCACCTTATCTTCAGCAACGCCAGAATCTACAACCAGGAAGGATCGATTGTGTACAAGGACGCCATGACACTCGAGCGTTTGGCGATTGAAACCTACAAGAAAATCTCCCCCGAGGAAGAGGCGCAATGGGCAGAAACAACCGACTTTGCTGATTTTGATGACCAGCACCAGCTCAACCCGTTATCGGTGATTGGCACTGCCATCAAAGAACCCGTAAAGGACTCAACTTACGTGGAGCCAGACCCGGTGGATCAATTTGATGCCATCCTCGATATGCCATTTCCCTCTTGATCAGAATAATTTAATAGATGATTTACGACTGACAACGCATCTCAGGTCGGTATACACATAGCAATTGATTTCAGCCAAATCGCCATGGGCGAAGCGCTTAGAATTAGATGTCCGAGTAACGAGGAAGCTCATCATCAATGTGTTGATTATCAATAGCATCGGTGACGGCTCGATCAAGGCTAGCCATAAAATCAAACAAACCCCCGTCTTTGAACGTTATCAGGCCCTCAAACCATTCATTCTCGGGAAGTCCGTCACAGCAAGAATCCGACGCGCTATATAGCATAAACAGCCAGTAGTTGGGACCGAACCATGGTGACTTAACTGCATGGGAAAACTGGATCTTCTGGAGATCTGAAAACTTGATGCTAAGCGATTCTAGGTCACCTTGGCCCTGTGTTATGTATACAAGCCTCCAATTTGTGAGGTATATTTTTCCCCCGGCCCCCCGTATGTGCACTGCACGATTGGTAGTGCTCTGTTTCAGGTTGATTTCGAGAGCCTGTCTTGCAGATAGTGTTTGGAAAAGGAGCACTTCGCCAGTGTCAAGATTAAATGGCAAACTCCTGACGCCGTGATTCGGCTCTAGTGTTATTTTGTTGATGGACATACAAGTACTGTGTAGGTGAGATGTAACCTGTGTGATGCATGCGGTGGATGCGACTCCAGCTCTGCAACCAAGCGACTCCAAAACATGAGTTTGGCTTGGTAATTCCGAAACAGACCCTCGATACTCTTTAGGCTTCCAACGCTCTTTTTGCAGCGGCTGCCTGACTTGGCTGCGTTTCAAGGCTGTTTTCGATTTTTAATCATCGTCCTTGTGCAACTTCACATTCAGCATTGAAAGAATTGCGTTTCGCACAGGTTCGTCCTACGTCAGAAATTTCAAAGAAAGCATCAATGTAGCTACATCACTCAGTACCGTCGATGCCTCTAAAAATAAGAGCGGCTCTTCTAGAAAAGCTATAACAATGCGGCTATAATAATTTTCGTTTGGAATCAAGGTCAGAGCGTTCACACAGGGAAGAGCAGTGTGATGGAGAGCTTCGCGATTTGAAGTCTTCACATCTTACGCCAGGCCAGAGGCGCACACCACTAGCCAGGTGCATACGACTAGCCAAAGAGGCACATCTTCACATGAGGAGTTTTCGATCGGCCAACCCTGTCTTGAAGCCACATTTTCTAGCGCTTCCGAGATCAAACCATCAATATGGTTTGAAGGTCATTGCTAGTGAGCACAGCTGCCAGATGATCCTTGACTCTCTAAAGCTCAAGGAAAAGTACCCCAATTCAGAAGGCAACCTCGACATCATCGATGTGTTTTCCGGATATGGATTACTCTCGACCATGATAAATTACGAGCTCAAGCCAAGAAATCATGTAATTATCGATGACAGCAAGGACAATAAAAGAGTGTGGGAGAGCCGAATCTCGTATCTCAAGTCGGAGACCGGAAATCTGTCGGGTTTTCATTACTATAATCTTGATGGCTACTCATGGGAAAGCTATGATCGCATTTTCAAAAAAGACAAGCTCATCCAGCCCAAATTCCAGCTGAGGGAAAAACTCCATGACGAGCTTTTAATTGTTGGCAATCTCACGTCTAATAAGACAGGAGAGAGCCTTTTTGCGCAGTGGATTCAGTGCTGCGCCCACCAAAACTGGATCCAAAAGTACGGACGCGTCCGAATGATTTTGCTCGTCAGAGAGTCCAGTACCCAGAAATTTTTGTCCGGTCCCAATTTCTCCAAAAGAAACAGGGCGGCTTTGAAGCGCGACTTCTTCACCGATACGAGGCTAGTCGCAATCTCTGATCCCCTGGTGGAATCTCTTGGCATAGCAGGAGAATCCTTTGACCCCAATCTTCTAGTGAAAGACCAGCCTCTAGTGATTCCGACCCTCTCAGTGCTACCTATAGGTGGCGATGTGTCGGTTGTCGAGGTGCTACCTAGAGACGGCTTAGATGGTCTTGATATAAATGCAATTGATTACCTTTGCCAAGTGTTTATGTTTAGATCCAACTTCACCGTGAGGGAGTCTTTGTCATCAATCGCTCCTGGCGCAGAGGAAGATTTGGCCCCGGTCATTCCCGAGCACATTCTCGCCAAAAAGTCTCGAATGCTCACTAAAGAAGACATGTTGGAGATCTATAAATGCTACATGAATTGGGCATTCAGGCCCACGTACGAGGAGACACTAACCTTCCTTGCAGAAGAAACGCGAAATTTTTGATTTACACTCGCTTTGCCAAAGGTTACGCTAAGGTGAAGGGGTATTGGTTGATAGAATGGCATCGAAGTCCGATGCAGTGACGAGATTAGGATTAAGAAGTGCCAAATCCAACTCCCTCTGTTCATAATTATTCTCAAGCATGATAGGTCCTTCGAGATCAAGTGAGATGGTGTCCTCATCACGTATGGGCTCTTCATGTTGTATCAGTTGTGGGTTTTGGCTTTGCGAGGCATCGAAAATCTTGGGTTCTCGTGACAAAGGAGTAGATGGGGGAACTTGCTTATCTCTTACGGATAATCCGCAGTCTTGGGATGGCTTAGTGAGGTTTTGAAGTCTTCTTGCCATCACTTTATCCAACAAGTTGAAGGAGATGGAAAGCGAGCAAAGAAACAATTGGGATATGAGGGTTGAAAAGTAGCGCATGGGTAGTCGGAATTGAGAAATCGATAGCGTCAATATCAAGGATGTACAAGAAACAACAAGGGCAATATCAGTTGAAACAGCAGCTATGTGGTGAAGGGGGTCGAAAACAATAGTATTGGCCGCGAAGGAGAGTAACGTGAGACAGATGATCAAGAGTCGTAGGACTTTTTGAGCGGTGTACAAATTTCCAAGCGAACTTGCAAGAAATATTGTTGAGTCATGGCCCTTCATTTGCTTGAGCTTCTCGTTCAAGACCAAAGGGAATTTGAGATCCCTTATATTAGACATTACTTTTGTGAACGTCAAGGGGATTGATTGCAGAATGAGAAGTCGGCTAAATTTCGATACGCCGTAGCTATCCAAGAATTCAAACTCATCTATAATTTGAGCGGAGTAGAGCTTGGCGATTAGAATGGGGCAAGTGAGAAATCGCTCAGATGGGGACGTCGGCTCGCCAAGACTCATAGGAAACTTTTCAGTGTTATTATCCATTGATGCTATCGTCGAGTGGACTGCTCCAGGACCCATGGAGAAGGGACCAAATTGGGTATGGACCATCGGTGCAAAAATGCACGTGTCTAGCAACACAGTAAGCGTGATACATGAAAGAAGGTTTGGGAAAGATAGAATGTCGGAAAGCTTTGGAAATGTATGCATGGTTACTGAAGATCGAAAAAATACATTTACTCTCAGGAATTTGTACATAAACTTATATGCTTGTGGCTAGAGGAGCACAAAGCTGTAGAAAAGTGCTTTGTAATCGGAGAAAAAACCTCAATCATTGATACTCCAAATTCTTTTCGCAACTTCAGGTGGCCCCGGCCACCAAAACTTTGTCTTCAGATTTCTCCGGGCAAGTTCGACATGTTGGCGAATAACTCGACAAGCTTAGCACTGTTAAAGACATGGTCCGATGGAGGCCCAAAGTAACCGGCATTTGGCAAGACCAGGAGTAAATTGTAGATACTTTGACCTACAAAACCATGCAGGGGTTGCTGGGATTGAATAGGTTTTGACGGCACACTGAAAGGACTGTTTCTTGAGGACGTGGCGAATGTGCTTTCTTGCCCGCTGGTTTCAGGAGAGTAGTTGTCGGTCGACCTGATCTTCCTGCGCTTATTTGAGCGCCCAGACTCCGCAGCCTCATTATTTTGGTCAGCATCGCTTCCACTAAAAGCTTGAATATCGCCCATATCGTACTTGGCAATGGCGTCCACAGTACCCACCTTGTATCTGTCAGCAAATAAGTTGAGCTCATCTTCCTCAGGAAAATATTGGAGATATCTTTTTTCGAGAGAGTCAACAGTATCAAGATCCAAAAATCTCGATGCAAAAGTGATATACTTTTTGATAATTTTCTTCATGTAGAATTCATTATCGTTTAGTCTTTGCAGTTTTCTTCTTCGGTCCAAGATGTTGATAGTAGATACCTGGAGCGCTTCCTTGTCTGCCGAGGTTTCCTTTAACAAATTGGTGATTGCAACTTCGAAAAAAACCTTGATGCTGCCAATAGCATTAGTGAGAATCAAATATTCCAAGTACGCGTGTAAAAACCTTCCATCCTTACCAAAAGATTTCATGGCCAAATCAAATATTTTATCGGCAGTTTTCTTGTTGTCGGAATAGAATTCGATCAACGCGTTCTCAACGTAGAACTCGAAACCCATGGACTTAAAGCTTTTACGTTGCTTAAAGATGGATCTCACCTCTTTAACCCCCTGAGATCTCTTACACAAGGACATTAGTTTGATATAGGCTAAAGTTACGGTCTTGCTCAACTCCTGTAGTTTGTCTTCGCCTTTCAGAATCAAAAGGGCATCTGCTTCGCTGTAGGTCACCCCCGAAGCTTTGAGTGCACTGCTTTTGCCGTCGCCATTTTCGTCGTCACTTTCGTTTTTTTCGTCCGGAGTCAGCAGTTTCGAGTCGTCGGTAGCCCCTTTTAACTTTTGAACCTTCTCTTCAATTGCTTTGTGTTCTTCAGCAAGATGCTTGATTAGGGTTTGGATTACTCCTTGAGCCTTTTCAAGTGCCACGTCTTTCTCATATAACTCAGAACATTTGAACGTTAACAAGAAGCTTTTGGGATTGAGTAACAAACTGTTGTTTAGTAGCTCAATGCAAGCTGGCCGATTTGAATCACTTTTAAGCAAAAAGAGACAGTATCTATACCATATTTCTGGGACAAATGGTAAAATGGATGTGGCTCTTTTGTAGACGTATTCTATTCTTCTCTGTAGCTCAGAATCATCGAGATGTAAGCTGTTTTTTTCCTCTAGATCTATCCACAGATACCAAAGAGCAATTTGGCTGTTGAGAAACTGATTTGGATCATTCGATGGAGAGGCTGAAACAATCTTTTTTCTGATGGAGTCTTTGGTATTGTGGTGCCATTCAGTGTTCCAAGATCTAGCCTCCATATAAGAAGTGGAGAGGTCCGCAATAAACTTACTTGCGCTATGAGGTGTAGATACGTCATTCTCCCATTTGGTGTAGTCCATCCAAAGGGTTTCGATTTTGGAAGTTGGAATGACGAGGCATCTTCTATATAATTTTCTGATCAAATCGTTCTTTTGTTGCTGTTCCCAGCTAGAGCCGGGCGTCCACGATTTAAAGAAATCCAAGTAATCCCTCCACAAATCATAGCTCTCGAGATCAATTCCGACCTTGTTGACAGCAAAGTCAAAAGCTTGAACCACGGTGTTTCTGGCTTTCTCGCCCCCGGTGATAACATCATTCACTCGACGAACATACAGAACATAAGTACGACAAATATCAACGTCGGTGGTCTGAACAAGACATTTGGCGAAAAGCTTTTCAACGCGAGAGAAATCGCCTCTATTCAATTCAAAATTGATGTAATTGCTCCACTGCTTAGCGTCGAACTTGAAGAGGGAGAGGTATTTGTCAAATGTGGATCGGACTTGATCTTCCTTATCCTTGACTGTGACATGCTCGATGAGCTTCGCCCACTTTGCGTGATTGAAGGGGTTCTCCTCAAGCTCCTCTTCAAGTTGGCCGATGACATCCAACGTTAGTCTCTCTTTTTTGTCCGCTACTACCATGGCGCCGAGGCTCAGTTAGATTCAGCGTGATTAAGGCGAGGATTGAGGTGGTTCTTCAGCAGATGCAGCAGAGACAGCGAGATGGTTGCGACGTTGAAGTACAGTGGGGATTTTCAGCCGAGGTGAATTTGATGCTGAGATTGAGCGGGTAATGTGCACTCCCAGATGGCGCAGCAGCTTTCGACCTTGGGAGATTCTGGGAAGACGACTTATATACCTTGGGAGCGATATGTATTGTGCAGAATTTGAAGGCATGCTCCAGGAAAGGTGCATCAAAAAGCGTGTGGATTTGTCGTGGCTCATTAAAGCTTGCCCTCTGCCAGCGTTTATGCTCGTATTCTAGTCTCACGCGTGCGAGAAATATTATGCGACCCGACGCTTGAGAGTGGCAGAATGACCCGAGTTATCGAATTGCATGTTTGGGGCAATGCTAACAATATATCGTTGATAGATCCAGAATCTAGAGCATTAGCATGGCTACTCTCCCTTTGCCGGGCGCCAAGCGGGGCCGATGTTAAAATTGTGCCATCCTCTAACACAAATATTGCTGACAGCAGAAAATTACCCGTTTTGTTGGTCAAGGAAGGTTCTCTGGTCAGAAAGTATGAAGGCTTTATTCATGCGTGCTGTTTTATTTGCGACGAATTCGAACCACAATCATGCTTCGTACGAGATGGAGATCTTACCTCGTACAAGCATTTAATCAACGTCGGTCTTATTGGCTCGATCAACAACAAGCTCCAGTACATCAACCAATACAACCTTTACATCAACTCGAAGAACTACGAGCTTTACACGAGAAAACTATTTCGCCAATACTTGCCCTTCCCGATGATGTACAACCAGCCCTTGAAATTCTACAATGATGCTCTAGATCAGGTTCAGACCATTGGCTTGAGTTCGGGAAAAACTGGGTTTTTCAGCTTGAGAAATAGTGGCGACACTCCTGAAACAGAGGCCGTCCCTGACTCGGATGAAGAGAAAGAAGACGAGATCGCCCTCAGCGCCCTACACGAAAAGGCCTTGATTAAAAAGGAAAAGCACAAGTCATTAATGAAGGAAAAAAAGAACGCTCTTCGATGCTTGGGGTTGCTCAATGGCTTTGTTTCGCAAGTCGTTCACATCTTCGATAAATTGAACCCGGACGCAGGGGAATCATATAGTAATATGTTCGAGAAGGATACTTTCAGCACCTCTGAATTGCTTCTATACTCCTACATTTTCTCATTGACCAACGAAGAGCTTCCTGACAGATTTATCGCCTTTTATTTGGAGAAGAAGTTCCCGAAATTCTGGCACTTCGCAATCTCAGCTGCGGAGAAACTCAACCAGTCTTTGAGGCCGAGTGACTTTCGGCCATCTACAGGTCCCGAGTTGCCGAGCTTGATGAATGAATTCGCTTACCAAATGGGGTTCTACAAATACTAAGTGTATATTTAAAATTCCAAGTGAAGAGTCATGTACACAGGTCAGTATCGAATGGCCATTTCTCCAACGGCTACACTAGTTACCCGCATTTCAGAGGCGCACCCGAAAAAAACTCCCACCGCAAAATTATCTGCCTCCAAAACATCATGGCAAATTAAGCATAGTTTCATTGCAGAGTTTTGATGCTGTAAATGATGGAATTCACTTGCCAGAGATCAACTGGTGCATGAGAAAAGGTATCAAGAGCTGACGGTAGCTCTTGAAGTTTACTGCCTTTTTTCCGTCACCAACAACTGAAACACGGGTGTGGTTCAAACGTATATTTAGAGTTCAGGAGCAATTGTATCGAGCCTCCCGTTTTCTGGAGTTTCATAAATGTCTGAAGCCCAGAAAACTTGACGTAGTTTCCTCACAGAACTTATGTATTGATCTAGGTATGCGTGCAGGTGCGTTATTATCATTAGGCGTTATTGAAATCTCACAGGCCTGAGATCGTCAGGATCCAACACATCGTTTCTGCCGTCGAGTGTCCACCCGAAAACTCCCCAATGAAGCTAACACTCTGTGTCTTGCTGTTGGCGTGCTTGCTAACATTCCCCCATGCCAGCGCAACATCCGTGTCGAGCGCCGATGCTCAAGTGACCGAGCCACCACACCTTGAAAAACGGTACAAAGATGTTATCATCAACAAAAACTACAAGAATTTGGAGCTGTTGAAGAAGTACGGAACTCCGGAACCGGAGCCCACGTTGAAACCTTGGGTCAGAACGATTTACAGCACTAAAGTGGAAATCGTCACGCCTTCCGTGGTTGCCGGTGTCACTTTTGGTGCCAAGCCACCTCGAACCACCGATGGTTTAGAGCCGTGGATTTCTTTGAATAAAGATGGGTCACCAAAGACGATCAAGCCTAAGATGAAAAACGGGGCCATCAAGGACAAGTCGCCTGACTACGGCACTTGGTTTCAGACAGCCACTACGATCAAGTACACCAAGGAGGAGTTGAAGGCACACAATATGGGCGAGAATGAGGTATTCCATGATGAATCGTTTATTGAAGAGGACTTAACTTACCGCCTGTTAAATCCTTTGTTGAGATGTACCCCAGATTATTATAAGAAAAAGGGTATGGCCAAGGATACCTCGCCCGAGCCCTTCTGTTTCCCTAGGGACGACGCCAGACTCTATCAAGAACTGACATATTTTGTGACGTGGTACTACCGTTTCTTTGACAACGAGGTTAAAAATGTTAAGTTACATTTGTCGTACGTGAAAGAAAGTGCAAGACAGAAGGGCCTCAAAAGGGATTTGGTAGCAAGAGAAGACGACGACGATCCCAAATTGGGAAAGAGGTCTGTTGTGATGGAGAAAGGTGGAAGTTTGGGCCAAAGGTCCTTTTTCACTTCTGATTGGATTGCAAAGGAGGAAGGCTTCTTTGCTCTCGAGGTGCGGCCCGAATGGCTTGAAAAGGAATTTTACAGAAAAGTTCTTCTCTCTCTTCAACCTGACAACGTCCCAGATGACGAATTCGATCCAATGTCGAAATTCATTGTGGTAGAGCTCGCCCAGAGAGCTAAGGTCGCCAAGGGCCATCAGGAGGACATTAAAAAAACTGAAGAAAGACAAAAGATGAAGGCCATGTACGGCGACGACTACGATGTTGAGGAGGGGCTTGATTACGAGAAGTACATCATCATCATGACCATGCCTACCTGTGTTATGTTGGCGGTGCTCTTCATGTACTTCTTTGTGTGGTACAACAAAAGAAGCCATGATATTAGTTTCTTGAAACTGGTAAAGTTTTCCCGCAAAAAGAGATCCAAGCTTCCCTTCAAGGGGAAGAAGAGCCAGTACACAGAATTGCCTCAATTCAGCGGCCCAAAAGCTGACTGAATTGGCGGCCGAAAAGCTGACTCAAATCGCGGCCTTAAAGCCTTAAAACGCGGCTTTGACCGGGTGGGTTCCATGTGCGTATAGAATTGGACGAGACGCATGCATGTCAATTCCACATTTACATATTTCAGTCTAGGGATATCCGATGCAGCGAAACTCACAAAATACGACCCTGCCTGGACAGTATGTATCCCTAACAAATATAGATTTATAAGTTTCTAAGTAACATTCACATCCGAACACTTCCCCTCGCTGCATACATATAATATGAGGAATCGCTATCGTTTAATAAGCATCACGCTGCAGCAACCAATTCCGGCATATCGCGCCACTACCTTGGTGGTTACATCCAAGTACGTGAACGCATCCTTTACGTTATCTCGTGAACTCGGCAATACTCACCACAGAACACCCTATTTTCGGATATCGATCGTTCAGAGACACACAAACTAAGGACCTGCAAGGAACTCGTCGCAAAAGTGTCTCATTGTACCAGAACCAGAGAGCTTGAAATCTACCCGCCAGTGGAACTTCCCCCCTCCTGAAAATTGACTCGATAGACTAGACTGAGCGCAGACCAAAGCATTCAATAAGAAACCATTACTTGTCGTCTAATACCTTGCTAAACACGTGATCCACCTGTGTTCTTGCGTCATTCAGAACAGCATCACAAACTCTTCGTTACATATGCTAGCGGTTTTGTACCCAGACTGGTCCCAAGGTTGGTGGCTTACTACACTCTCTTCGCTTTTATGTATCTCAGGGTGCTTCATTATTTTTTTGGATGATGTGTACCATTTAGTGGCTCCGAAGTGGGTCCTTCAAAAATACACATTCAACCTCAAAGAAAATTACATGTTCATGAATGGGTCACTTGCCTTCAGTTGCGGTTGCTTGCTTTTGACCGCCCTCTACCGGCTTCTTCCAGAGGCTTTAGCATACATACTGGCTCTGGGATCCGGCGACAAGGCAAATGCCGTGCTTGTCTTGTCATTTATCGCCGGAATTATACTATGCGTATGCTTCAACTATGCATTGCATCTTGTTACTTCCAACTCCGTGGTTCATTGCTCACACGACGGCGAAGCCAGGGTTGGACTGGATCCTCATGATGGCACGCACTCGTCCAAGCATGACCATGCCCATCCTTCAGGTCACTCGCACCTCCACTCTCACGGCACTTTCGCAGAGACAACCGATGGATTGGGTGAAGCTAATGGTCATTTTGACCCCACAAAAGACGATCATGTTGAAGACTTTAATGCCGTCGCCCAAAACAGGGAATCCTTCTTCGATAACATAGCTGAAACACAGCAGCGGCCCGATGAAAGACACCCTTTGTTGAGCCATAGAAAATCCAATGGAATCATACACTACTTGGCACATGATTCCAACCTTGATGAAAACATATTAGGAGAGTGCAAGGGCTACTCATCTGCAGAAAGGTGTATGTATGAAAGAACAGGGGAGCTTCACTTTTGCGAGATCCCTGAGCTCCAGCTGTCCAAAGACCCATCAAAGATGGTATCAGATACAGGAGAGAGCACTGATTATATTACCGAAGTTGTGCCACCACGAAGCAACACGGCATCCAGTGCTCACTCGCATCATAATACCGCGGAGCATCACCATCACCACGTGAATTCCCCCAGGTCTAGACTACTTCTCATTGGGATACAGACCATGCTTGCAATTACCCTCCATAAATTGCCGGAGGGGTTCATCACGTATGTGACCTCTGAGACCAACCCTGACTTGGGCTTTTCTATTTTCTTGAGTTTGCTCATCCACAATTATACTGAAGGGTTTCTGATGTGCCTACCTTTGTATTACTCCTTCGGGGCGGTTAAATGGAGAAAGCTCAAGGCTGTGGGGATTAGCGCCACATTGGGCGGTCTTTCTCAGCCTCTAGGTGCGGTTTTGGGCTATACTTTCATGAAGTATTATGCTGGCGAGAATTTCGACCTGAAAAAACTAGACTTCGTGTTCGGTGTATCAATGGCAAGCACTGCCGGGTTTCTCGCTGTAATAGCATTGTCAATGTACGGTTCGGCCGTTTCCTTCTGTGCCCTGCCCAACTTTGTTCTTCTGTGGTGCCTTTTTGGTATGTGCCTCATCGGAATTCTGACGGTATTTACTTAAATATTCTGTCCAGCCCCCACCCCCAATTATCGACTGTACCTGAGCTTGCGATTCGCGCGTTACATTAGAGCCCATTTCCCTTCACTTGATTGATCGGCAAATGTTGCGATTTTCGAAACATTCCCTGACACCAAGGCATGCGTTGTTCCTATTCAACAGAGCAACATTCCACGTGATTTCTGATGCACATTCCTATTTTGCATACCCGCACCCACCACCAAACCTTTAGATTCGCAGTATCTCAGTGACTAGACATGGCTACACGGATTTAATGACTGCACGGCGCTAACGATTACGCGGAGTTAATAATCACACGGAGTTCATGAGTACATGCACTCAACGAGTATACGGAGTTGATGAAAGATGTTTAACAAGTATGGAGTTAAAGAGCATAAGGTAATGATTTTTAAGTTAATGAGTATCAGAGGTTAATCAGTATAAGGAGTTCATGATGATAAGAAGTTGATGATGATAAGGAGTTCGTAAGGATAAGGAGTTAATGAGTCTGCAGAGTTGTACTTTACTGCGGCGTGGCCAGTTGACGTTGACATGAGGAAAAAGTTAAATTGCCGCGTGCGCAAGGGAAGCACAGTCGATAACCAAGCAGGGGTGGCTATTGGTTTCGGCACGACCGACCGTACAATTGCGCTTTCCAATATCCAGGTTTTTTTCTACTCAATACACTTTGTTCTCATAATCGCCTTATTTTACATTATACTCCTTACATAAACGTTCATCACACATTATAAGCTTGTCTAGAAACCTATTGTCTTAATCAGCAGATCCTACGAAACTCTTTTCATTTATATCTTGTTTCTTCGGAAACCTCTTGATAACAACACTGCTTCAAAGTCAAACATACGTCAAGATGATGGCGCACGAGGCCCCTTTACACGTCAATCAGAGTGATTCCAGTCGCACGAAGACGAGGAAACACAAACCTATACATCATTCAAGGATGCAGCTCCCAAACGGAAAAAAGCCTGATTTTGGCCAACTGCGGGAGTCTGGGAAGGACAAGCAGAAGCAAAAGAAAAAGCCACAGCTTCCTAATGGGGCCAAAGCTAACTTTGGGCCAGAGGCCAAACAGCCTCCCAGTGAAAGCTCTGCAGGAAAGAAGCCCAAGCGCCCTGCCAACAAGAAGGGAAGATCTGATGAGGCCGACACCGGCGGGAATAAGCTGAAGGGTCAAGAGTCGTACGCAGGGTCGTCATTTCACTCGTCGCCCGAAGCTATTGCTTTGCCTAAGCCGTCATTCGCCAAGAGCCCGGAGGGTGCGGACGCCGCTATCGTCAACACTCAGTATCAGCTACCTGCTCAAAATGCTCAGCTGAAGATTGGAAACATTTCACCGGCCTTCATTTTCCAAGGCATGCCCCCCAATGCGCCTCCAAGCCACCCCGTGACCCTCTACCCTCCCAGCAATAGGCCAGGGTTTGATTACCACCCCACTCCACAGGGATACATCAACTATCTGTATCCTCCCACTGCCATTGCTCAACCTCCGTTACCAATGCAATCATACCCTTTCCAAGTTTATCCACCTATTCCACCGCCAGCTCCACCTCAGCAGCATGGCCAGAGAATCACATTTAACGAATTAATGAGTTCTTCTAAAGAAGTACACCCGTGAGAGGGGAATCTGTTACTGTCGCAATGCCTTTTGCTTTAAAACTGATTTGTGTATTATATGTGTCATCACGAGCATGCTGAGCAGATTTCCGCTAGCTCAATGACATGCAGGGATGCTTCCCATCATTCATTAAAAACTATGGCATTGCCGCAGTATCTTTACTGGTGGATTTGAACCGCTTTCAATTCATTTCTCGATGTGATGGGTATATAGGGCGTTGTTGCTCGATCCTCTTGAGATATTCCCCTTCATCTTCCGCCATGTTTGGTCATGTTTGGTCATGTTTGGTCATTTCGTTTTTTTTTCTTTTTTTTCTTTTTGAGGACGATTTTTCTTTTTTTTTCTCTTTTTTTTTTTTTTCTCTTTTTTTTCCTATTTTTTCTCTTAACCTTGTGTGGGACCTTAACCTAACAACTACTAGTCTTGAATATACAAGTTGAAATGTGAAAGGTAATTTGCACCGTACATTGCATGCAGACTTCGCAAATAAAGCAGTAACCACTAAGCCTGTGTGCAAGCTACTTTGGACAAAGAACCACACCGCTGACGGGCGCAAAGCGAGTGCCATTAAGCGAGGGCGGTAAAAGACAATGTAAATCCAGCCTCGTCCCGTAAAAGTCGACCATATGTGATGACTCGAAATCCGCAACGCGCGTCTTGCCAGTCCAGTCTGGGCAACTAGAAACAAGTATGATACTTCTAAGAAGTGTGGAGGAGCCTAGCTGGTTTCGACCGGATTTTGGCACGGGTCAGAAGTAGACTGTGCTTAAAATCCAGCATGTACATTGTCTTTTACGAAAGACGGTTTCATGCGCTTTTCAGACTGCCCATAGTCATATTACTAGTGCTGCATGCGACAGCCGTCATTTTAATGCACACAGCGATGCAGAGATGAATCGATTGAAGGGAATAGTCGAGGAACTGATTTGCCAGCCAAAGCATGTTTAGCTGCGGTCGAATGCGTGCATTGTGCCCCCCGTATCTCCCCGCAACCGTTGAGCACAATTATTATACAACCCGGAGGGAAGAGCTTGAGGCGATTCCTACACAGAGGGATATAAAGTGAGCATTACCACACCCGACTTTTTCTGCCCACCAATCGCTACTATCTTCTATTTTCCTTATTCCGTGTCTGAACATGAAAAGCAAGGAAGTGAGGATCATCACGCTCTTGGTGATCGACACCATTTTTTTCCTCTTGGAAGCCACCATCGGCTACACGGTCCACTCATTGGCGCTAATCGCAGACTCGTTCCACATGCTTAATGACATTATTTCCTTGTTCATTGCGTTGTGGGCGGTGAGAGTGAAGGAATCTAAGCCTGCTGATGGCAAGTATACATACGGGTGGCAAAGAGCGGAGATTTTGGGTGCTTTGGTGAATGCGGTCTTTCTTATTGCGCTCTGCTTCACCATTGTTATCGAGGCGATCCAGAGATTTTTCGATCCCCCGGAAATATCCAACCCAAAGCTCATTTTGATAGTGGGCTTTGCTGGATTGGCGAGTAACGGACTCGGACTTGTCTTGTTCCACGAGCATGGCCACAGCCATGGACACTCCCACAGCAGTGGGCCTTCTTCGCATAGCCACAGCCACGCTGATCCCGGGGACGAGGAGCTGAACATCCACGCAGACTCTTACACAGAGGCCAATTCGAGCAACAGCATTTCGCAGTACATGCCAGATGCCGTGGTGGAGAGTTACAATGAGAGAAGTTCTCTAGTGGGCCGTAACGGCCACAAACACCAACATAAGAAGAAGGCGCTGAAGTCCATGAATATGGAGGGCGTTTTCTTGCATGTTCTCGGCGATGCGTTGGGCAACATTGGCGTCATAGTGACTGCTCTTTTTATCTGGAGAACCGAATATTCGTGGAGATTCTATAGCGATCCAATTGTGTCGTTATTTATCACCTTGATCATCTTTTCCTCAGCGTTGCCTCTCTTTCGAAAGTCGTGCAAGATCTTGTTGCAGGCCACCCCGCAGAATTTGGATTCCAACCTTATAGTGAAAAAAATCACACTTCTTCCCTCCATCAAAGCCATTCACGACTTCCATGTGTGGAATTTGGACGAAGATTTTCTTGTTGCCTCTTTGCACATTGAATTGAATGAACAAACGCCCGACTCCAACATTCATGACAATAAAGGCGATGGGCGTATAGACAAGAATGCGTTTGTTGAAGTATTCACTCAAGTGAGGGAGATCCTTCTCGAGTTCGGCATTAGTAGCGTGACCATTCAACCAGAGTTCGCTAACAAGAGTGCTGGATCGGTGTACGGGGTCAATAGCAGCAACTCGCTCTGCGCTTAGCCACCTTCTCAACAATGACGGGATTGTATAAGTATTAAGAACACTTTGTTGGTGCATGAATTTCAAGAATACTTCGGTGGGCGCATACATTTCAAGAATACTTTGTTCGGTGCATACATTTCAAGATTGGAATTATAGTACATAAAATAGTGATGGGGCCGGAAAGACAGGAGATCGTGAAGCTTTACTTTGATGTGCCGCAGCGAACAATCCTTTCCACATCTCCTATTCCCTCGTTTAGGCAATGATGTCCTTCAAATAAACGGTTTTATATGGCACCTTTTTCACAAGATACTTGTTGATCTTCCTATCCTCTTCCTTCGTGCTCTTGTGGCTCCTGAAGATGGAATGTCTGGTTGTGCCAGTTTCCCGGGTGTGACAAGATGCCGTCTCTTGTCCCGGTCTCAGGTAGACCGAAGCCGCGTAGCCGGTAGGGACTTTCCTCAAAACCGGCTCACCTGCTTGCTTGGATGCCCGGACGTCTGCAGACGATATGCACTTCGAAGAGTACATCGAAGGTGCAGTGGAGCCGGTGTCACGGGTTTGAGATTGCACAAGATTCTGGTTCAGAGAGGAAGAGACCCCGATGGGTAGCGAGATTCTCCTCCTGGGCGTGCAAGCACTAGCAGAAGTCGGGGTGCTGGAAGAGCCAAACAAGCTCCCAAGCTTCTTTCGAAAGTACGACTTTTCTTTCTTGGTCCGCCCGCTGCTGGTGCTAGTGTTCCCACTCAGCCGATCACTCAGTCCATCGCTCTTTACTTCAAGACTGGCTGAATTATTCAGGGGCATAACCGAGGCAGAGTACTGGGGCCCATGCTGTGGGGATGCCTTTTTCTCACGAGCAGTGTATAAACTCTGGGAAGTGCGTGCGTTGAGCACGGACTCAGTCTGGTTCTGATGTCTCGCTTCGTGCTGGTCAATGGCCGCAATGACATTTTCCGGGAGGTTACATCCGAAGTCGGTCATCTCCTTCTTCAAAATGTAACTGCTTCTCATAAAGCCCAATGAAGCACGTTGCCCGCTGCTTTTGGACAGGAGAGACGGCACAGAGGTCAGGTAGCTCTTCTGAGCGTAAGGCGAACTGAACTGAGGTGCACTGAACTGAGGCGAACCGAACTGAGGTACTGGAAAATCAGGCATGTACGAAGAATCCTTCTCCACCGGGTGTGCCTTGCTCGTTTTATCCATGTATCTTGATTGACCAGAACCAGAGGAGATGGATGACTTGTAGTCCGAGTGATGCAACGAAAAAGACGATGTGCGCGAAGAAGACTCGTAGTCCCTCTCCTCGAGGGAGTTGTAGTTGGAGGAGGTGTTTCCCACCGAGTAGTCTGACTTCTCGTCGTCGCTCTCTGACTCTGCAATAGGCGCCAAACCCTTGATGCCAAAACTGTTGCAGTCAAAAACCGAGACACGGGGCTCATGCACAGAGGTACTGCTGAAATTCATCTCGTCTTCCACCTTGTAAGTGTTCTCAACATCGCTGGTTGGGTTCTCGTAAGTGCTGGAGGAAACCTTGCGTTCGGGGCTCTCCATACCAACACTCATGTCCGAGGGAGTTCGCTTGTGGACATTTTTGCGACGGGGGTCGAAAGATTCTGCCAGAGACGTCAGGGGCGAGGTGTTGGAGCGTATGGACTGTACGCCCCACCCTAGCTCCTGGAGCTGGGCACTGGTGTTTCTTCGGTGACACCTGGGAGTAATAACAGGCTCAGGCGTCGAAGAGCCCGAAAGCGTATCGGGAACTGCAACCTGAACAGTTGCTTGAGGCTCGTTAACGCTTCTGCGGAACCCTTTATATTTGTCATTACCCTGGAGATCAATATTGATGGTATTGGTGCGAGTGCTGCCTCTCAATGAAGGAGAAAACGCTGGCATGGGCGAGGAAAAGCTCTTGTATGACAAAGGTTTCACTTCTCCATCAAAAAGGGAGGACATGGACTTTGTGCTCGTGAGAGACTCGTTGTCGGAAAGATCCTGTTGCAATATGCAGTTGGCAACGTATACGAAGACCTTGATCCACAAGGTTTCCAAGCCCGAGTTGAATTTCGAACTTCCCAAGGAGGCACGCAAGGTCTTTATGAGGGCTGCGCCCATGGGCTCCAAGTAGGCGGCACCAAATTTGACGAGGACTGGGTTTTCGGCAATGAATTCATCCATACACTCTTGGAGGACATCAGGCTTATCCAAATAAAGCATGGTGAACTTGAGAAGCTCGGTGAACAACTTCTCCTGCTCCTTCAAATCTGCTTGCTTGGCAAAGAGAATCTTAACGTCGTCATTGGACGAAATCAAGTTGGAGAACAAACTGTGCACAAAGTTTTGGTCCTTGAAGTGATTGAGCGCCATGACATCTGCCCATGAGCTTCTGACTTTGACATGGTCAGCGACGCTTATCGATAAAGTAGCCATGGCAGCAACGCTAGTAGACGGTCAAGTGTATATGGAGAAGGGTATCAGTAAGAAAGGCCGTCTTAGAGTGGGGAATGTTTTGGAAACCGACACTTTAGGGGTTCGGGTTCAATATATACCAAATTCTGAAGACAGATGGGTTTCTGTTCTTGGAAACTTCCAAGCTACCCAAAGAGGATAAAAGCTGCTGTGCGGAATTACCGGTCCTGGACTTGAGAAAAGGTTGCGAAATTGATGCTCCATCAATATACCCAAAAGAGTAATATATATGCGTACTATATACAGGCCCGCACTGCGACTTTACCCAACTGAGTAATTGGGTCGGGAGCACTCACCTGGCCCGTGCTTGTGGCGGGCGTAAGCAGTCAAATGTGCTAGATAATCCCTCCGGGAAGATGGAATCTAGTAGCTATCCCCACTTACTGCAACCCGCAATCTCCGCACATGAGACTAATGCACAATGCGGACTCAAACATCTCGAGATCCGGGGTACATGGAAAACGGTGACCGAGTGAGGTGCATGATCATGACGTTGATTTTTATTAATCCTATAGTGTGGGGGCCATTCGCAAATGGGCCCAGCATCCTATCAGAATCTATGAATACCTTGCTTTATTCGTAAATTGAGATCTTGCGAAATGGCGCTAGTTCAAGTGGAATCTTTTCTCAGTGCTGAGGATATAAGAGGGGCTTCTTGCGCCCGTGTCGGAATTCTCCTGCGTGCTATCCTTCATGAATTCATCACCGCCACTCGGGGAGCTTTCTGCATGAGGGGATACGCTCGTGATTGGCCCATCGACCCACAGTTCCGCCTTTTCGAGCTGCTCATTGAAAACAGATGTCAAGCGGCCGATCATATCTAGAGACTCACGTGCAAAAACAATAACCCTATCTGTGGCAAGTACCTTTTGGGAGCCACTAGTACTGTTCTGGCAAACTTGGGCGGGCAATTTGAAGATAATCTCGCGGATGGTGCTTCTCAACTTAACTTCGCCGTCGTTCGGGGCCAGTTCTTGGGCTTCTTGGTCTTCTGCGTTGAGGGAGCTGGGACGGAAATTTGAGATGATATGTATGATTTTCTTCATCGTGGCTGCAATTTCCGAATTTGTGTCCTGGGTTTTTTCTGGGGTAAGAGTCGACCCAGTGGAGTACTCTGAGTTGGTACTCTGTGGTGACAATGCACTGCACAGAATGTTGCGGTGCTCGTATAAAGTCTCGTCTGATGTCAGCCCATCACTGGTGTCCTTCATTCTATCCTGCAAAACAGCTACTTTCCCACTGATATTATCGTTTGCAAGCTTCAAAATGTGCAAGCAGAACTTGATTCTCTTCTTGATATCTTTCTTGTCCTGCGGACCATTGCATTTCCTCCTTCTCTTGACCTTGGCTCGATTTTCGAGTCGGTTCTGATGGATACTGTTCAAGTTGAGCTCGATCTTGTTAAACACTGGCATGGCTGCTTTTTCAACTATTCCGGCGGCATAGTTGAATGTTGCCGAGTTTCTCTTGGATGTCTCGTAGTATTTGACTGCGTTGCTCACCAACAGGAGTTTGGAGATCGTGTTCACCAGTTGCACTATGGGATGAAGCGGCTGAGGGGTGCCCTGTGTGGGGGTCCCCGAAAGAGGAGACGCATATTGGGAATGTGCTCGACTGTCGTCGCTAGGCGGTGATGGTGTCAAGGTGTTCAAGCGTGTTAGAGCTTCTGCAGCCAGAACCAAATCGGCATCTCCTTTCTTCTCGCCCAGGATATCATGTTCAAAAGCTAGCTCCGAGGCGGAGTCTTTGCCCACTGGATCTAGACTGTCTATTTGAACTCGATCCAGATCTGAGTCAGTAGGCTTGAGCTGCTCTGTGTACGAGTCTTCATAGGAAGGGGGGCCCGAAGGAATCGACTCGGACAATTTCCGTTTAGTTTGTTTTGGGAGCTCCATGGGTATTTATGCAGCAGCTTCAGGTGTGCTGTTGCCTGGGTAGTAATAGATTGCAAATATGGTTTCACAAAGAGGCTCGCAAAGGGAAGGGTGATTTTTCCCGGGTAACGGCTATTATTTTATATCAAGAGGCGGTCTAGTAATGAAAAGAGGTGAGTTCTTGAACATGTGAAAGTGCGCCAAACAAGAATACGCGAAAATCACATGGGCCCCAAACCCATGGGCTAACGTGGGATGCGACTGCATACCAAAATCATGAAGGCTTGCATGAACCCCGCCCCATCCACTGCTTCAATCTGGCTGGCGGTTCGCTGACGCCATGGATTTGTCATGGATTTGTACCGGGGAAATCAGAATCCAAGCAGCAACAGATTAATGTGATACATTTTTTGAAGCATGAATCGGTGTCACTGCGCAACGCACCATCGGCTAGGTGATGGGTTCACGCTTCGCTTATGCTTGCGTGCGACAAATCTGCACTAAACCCCGAAGCCATAACTTGCATTGTCTGCAAGATTTAAAATGTAGTCACGTTTACTGCAAAACTACAGAATCTCTGCACTGATTTTGGCTATGGCTATGGATGATGCAGAGTGAATGCCAATCGAAGATTATGTGCACTCGGCCCTTGCCTACTGAGGGGTAGGAGTCTAACAAGTCACTCGCATAATGGTCTGCGGTCGCAGTTGCAGGCGGGCAGTCAGGCGAGCGAACTGATTGGATCGTGGACATGCTTTAACTTCAGATGGTATTGAAGTTGCTTTAGAGCTCGGGTATAATGAGCCAGTACTGAGACAGTTAGCAATGAGACAGCTAGCACTGAGACCCAGCCAGTACTGCACATCAGCCAGTAGATTGACACACGACTCATCAGCCGGGCCGCACTAGGGCATTTCTACCATCCTGGTATTCTTCCATTTCTATTCTCCTCAAACTTACCCAACCTCGGCGTGGTATAAACACCCGCCTGAGCCTCTTGTGATGCGAGTCTCTGCGAGGCACTTCCCTGTACCTGACGGTAGGGAGTGGCTTTTTGTAGTTGTTGTCTCTCATCTTTTTCTCCACGTAAGCTCTCATGGCGGCCCTGCCTGACTCTTTGGAGATATCAAACGACGGCTTGACCTTTTCAACAATCACGTCTTCTTCGCTGCAAACGGTGATAGAGCTGTTAGATGACGATTGTTCCGACAAAGACGGAAAATCGTCTTCAATTTCGAGAAACCGACTGAGCCCATGTACGGAGCACGGAAAACTTCGGGGGAGGGAAGGCTTTGCAGTTGACGATTCGCAGGATTCTTGATTTTCGAGCATCTTGACGACTTTTGGCGGCCGCGCTGGCCCCTCAACAGCACTCACTGACTCCATGAGGGTCTGCAACGCAGGAAAATAAGACTTGTGTAACTCCAAGATCATATCTTCGAGCCACTTTTCTATGCGCAGGTACACAGCCTCAGAGCTGATTCTCTCGAATAAACCCTCGCTTTTGAAAACGTACAACACAGAGAATATCGCCACGAGATACACGAACATGGGCACCTCCGCCATAGTACGCGAAAAAGACCTTGCTGCAAATAAAGGTTTTTGCGCCGAAGCATAAGGCGATAAAGCAAACATTTCTGCCAAGTAGAAGCATCGTTGCACATTGAGCAAGACTTCGGAATCCTGGAAACTCAGCCTCTTCACCTGGTCAACACATACTTGGGCGGCCTGGAACCCTACATTTGTAAGCACCGGTTTGGCCTGGAGAAGGATTCTCTCTCCATGTTCCGCTAAACATTGCGTGGCAGGTTTCGTATCCGAACATGCAATTAGTTTTTGGAAGCATGGCGACCTCTCAAACTCAAAGGCCGAGTAGTAGTGTGGAGAGCTCAAGTACTCAGCAACGGCAAAAGTGAGGAGAAGAGCAGGGAAGAAATACCTTGGTAGTTCAAACGACATTAGAAAGGCTTGGGGACGTTCTACCGAGTAGGGGATTCTGGGGTTTCAGCGATGTCTAAAGAGAAGTCAATAGTATCGGGTACAAACCACCGCCGCGGTTTTTGCAGCCGCCGGTGCTCAAAAAATATCACCATTGCGCCTCCACGCCTCAGAAATCAGTTAATGTTCAGGACTGCACAGTAGTGCGGCGGGGACAAGCCCCTTTGGCGGCAGGGAAATCGCTGCATGCAGCAACACAAGGCCCAACCCACGCATTGGAGAATGAGGAGCAGCCGGCTCGGTGCGGCAAAAGTGGTGCATACAGCACGGCTACCCAACCAGAGGGACCCCGAATTTCTAGGCAACTTCATGCACGAAGCGCACCTTCTCCACGGACATTGCGATTATCATTTCGACGTTCTATAACGCCACTTTCGTCTACAGAGCAAATGGCACTCGACCCCAAAAACGACCCATCTCAGGAGCCATCTGTTCCAAGCGGATGGTCCGCCAAATTCGACGAAAAATACAAGACTTGGTTTTACGTGGATTTGAGTTCGAAAAAGTCTCAATGGGAAGCTCCCCCCGGTACACTGTTTAAATCCAATGATGACATTGGACCCCCTCCCTATGACCCTAACTCACGACTGGGGCAATCGGCTCAGCCCAATGACTCTCGCGGTTTCGGTGGCTCGGCGCCGCAGGGCGGATATGCCCCCCAGCCCAATTACGGGGGATATGGCCCTCCCCAGGGATATGGCGGATACCCACAACAGGGTTACGGTGCATACCCCCCTCAAGGTTATGGGGGATACCCTCCCCAGGGATATGGTGGATACCCCCAACAGGGCTACGGATACCAGCAACAGCAATATCCCGCGCAGCAGAAGCAAAGCCGGTTTGGCGGCGGGGCGGGCTTGGCCATGGGTGCTGGTGCGGGCTTGTTGGGAGGCATGTTGATTGGGGATGCCATTGGGGATGCACAGATGGACGCTTACCAGGATGGTGTAAATGACGGAGCAGATATGGGAGGCGGAGACTTTGATGGTGGAGACTTTTAGGCAAACACCCGATGCGCAGAAAGCAATAGCTTGCTAGCTGCCCTTCTCGACGGGGCCGCACTGAATAAGCGATATAGTCTAGAACCGTACATTAGAAGTTATTCGTCACGTAGTAAATGGCAAGTGCCTCAACCCCTCGTGCACCGGTGAACCCGTACACCCGAGCCAACCAAATGCGAAAGAATTTTCTGATTACGCTCACCGTCACCTACCGACTACCGGAGAAGCACAATGAGGTTCACCAGAGTATTGAGACAAGCCGAAGAGGTGCTTGTCAAGGCTGCTTCCGGAAACCCCATTGGATTGACAGGCTACTACCAACACCCAAACCCAAGACCAGCATTAATCTCCTTATACAACAATACCTTGGCAGTCTTGGAGAAGCATTTCCCCAAGGACTCCATTTATAGACAATCCGTGGAACAAATGACCCAGAATAGATTGAAGATTGTGCAAGACAACGACGTTACGGAGAGAATTGAGAACCAGATCGGTGGCGGATTGATCGAGGAGATTGTTGTCCAGGCCAACGATGAGCTCAAATTGGCTCGGGAGTTGGGCCTGTTGAAGGTGTGGGAAGAATTGGAGGAGAAGCCTTTGGAGGACCAATGGGTTTACTTTGGCAAGAAAATCTGAAGAAATGACCGTGTAAAGGTATGTGCATAGGAAGATTGGACAGGACATAGTTGAAGATTGGATAGGAAGAATGCAAAGGAAGAATGGATAGGGAATGGTTGAAGAATGGATAGGGAATGGTAGAAGAATGCATAGGAAATAGATAGGAATTTTTGATAGGAAGTTTGGATACAAAGATCGGAAAGATTGGATACAAAGATCGGAAATATTGGATACAAAGATTAGATGCAAAGATCGACACAAAGATTGGACAGCCCGATGCTTATGATTACGCTCAATAAAACAAAACATAGTATATTAGGGGAGGGTCTTTACAAAAAGACATATTCAACAGCAGTTGCTAGCAACACCTCCAGAACTCTTTGAAACGTCAACGCCGGCAGGCTTCTGCTGCGGCTCAAGATCACCTTGGTTGTCCTGGATGATACTAGCCAACTCGTAGAAGATGGAGTCGACGTTCTCGTTGGTCTTGGCCGAGGCCTCCAAGAAAGGGATGTTCAACTTCGAGGCCAACAGCTGGCCCTGCTCGCTGGAAACCTGCCTGTTTTCCTCGTCGTCATTCTTGTTGCCTACTAAAAAGATCTGCGCATCCTCGTTTGCATGTTGAGTGACTGTCTGGAACCAGTTCTCGACGCTTTCAAAGGTTCTGGCGTCGGTCACGTCGTAAATCAACACAATCCCCATGGCGCCTCGGTAGTAGGCAGTGGTGATGGTTCTAAACCGCTCCTGGCCGGCCGTGTCCCACACCTGCAACTTGATCTTCTTGCCCTTGCTTTCGATGGTTCTTATCTTGAAGTCAATGCCAATGGTTGTGATGAAAGAGGGGTTGAACTTGTCTTCAACGAAACGCAACAACAAACATGATTTGCCCACTCCCGAGTCGCCCACAAGGAGAAGTTTCATGATCATGTCGTATGATCTGGATGGGGCTTTTCCGCTCATTTCAATCGACGCTAGGTTTTGAAAGGGCTCGTGTAACTCAAACGCGGGTGGACTCCGGACGACGGGGCACTAAAAAGATCACAAAGGCGGTGCTTGGTGTTTGCAAGAAGCTGCTAGGGCCGAGATTCTCGTGGGGGCTTTGGTGGTGCGTGTTCAGCAGAGAATATTTGCAAAAGTGTACCCTTGAGTTTGCCTTTCCTTGCTGGACGTGACGCCTTCACAAATTCCTGTATATATTCCTGTATAGTCCCATTTGTCGCTGTGTCCAAGATGGCTAGCATGAGCGAGCGCGATGCTAAACGAGCCATGCGCGACCAGGCCTGCCAGCCCGAGGGCGCCTTAGCGTGTATCATGCAGCGAGGGACAAATATCGATCCAGAACATCTGCCTGGCTCTGCAGGACAGTTGACTGCTACAACATTCGCTTGGACACAATTTCTGGTAGGCTTGTGGAAGAAGTCCGGTAGAAGGTTGCTACAGCTTTTAGTAGAGATGTGCTAGAACTTCGATGGAAATGTGCTAGAAAGGTGCTACATTATTAGCTACATTATCAGCTACATTATTAGCTACATTATCAGCATCACTCGTCCCGCAATGCACGGCTGAATGTCATATTAGCTCAACGTATACACACTGCTGTTCTGCTGCTGCATCACAAAAATACCTCCGCATTGATTTCCACCGATGAAGCGGCATAGGGAATCTCAAAGAACCCCAAAACTTCGGGATGCAAAACACCAATGGCACCAATGTGCTGGGCCTCGGCTTTCTCAGAGCTTCGGAAGAAGATCTTGGCGCCTCTGCCGGGGAAGAATGTGGCATTGTCCTTGTCCTCTTCGATCCAATACCCTCTTTTCTTCTCGGTGTGGGGCGCCTCAAGCCATGGTGTCCTCAACGTTTGCATAATCTTACCTAACAATCCCTGAACGTACTCAAAACCGGACGTCTTGCCGGCGTAAATAGCCGACCAGTGTCTCTGATTAAAAGCTCTTCTCTCCAATGCATCATTCTTCTCCACAATGTCGCCGCACTCAAAGACCTTGATTGGCAACGAGTGCTTTCTGTTTTCCTTAATGGTTTTAAGAATCCCTGGCAACAATGATGTTCTGACCACTTGGTACTCGGCGGTCTTGGGGTTTTCTAACTTCACCGCCACTTTGCCATCGTCAGACCTTCTCAAGAATTTGAAGTTTTCATCATGCGAGCACAACGTCAATGGCAATACTTCCAAGTATCCAGCCTGTGCAGAGGCATGCCTTAAGATATCGCCAACCTTGTTGATTGGGAGCGGTGCGGCCACAAGCGAATCGCTCTGTGCCTTTGTCTTCTTTAGGTTGTTGAAACCGTATCCAATGGCAGCGTCTTCCATTATATCGCATTGATGCAAGATATCAGATCGAGTGATGGGAACTTCGACGTCGAGCGTCTTTTCGTTTTTAGAAGTAGCCTTCAAGGACATTCTCTTTAACAACTTTGCGATTTCTTCTCCGGAGTACTTCAATCCCAAACATGAGTTGATATACTCGATGTCGGCCTCAAACTTTCTGGGCGTGATGTTGGGGCTTACTCTGCTTTCACTGTTGTGCTCGGACACAATCTGCACGGGCTCAATCTCAAATTTCGTTGCTGAGTATGTGGAAAACATCGCCACAATCTGGTTGAGCACCAAGTCCGTCTTGGTTCTGTCTGTGCCAGTCACTTCTATGAATACGTTTTTTGTGTTCAACGAAATCTTGGAATGATTAGAGTTGATTATTGGAGGCAACGAGCACACATTCCTCTTGGAGTCATAAATAACTGGGTAAACTGGTGAGTCTTGGATGATGTGCAAATATTTGCCCAAATTCTTATCCTTTTCGTAGAATTCCATCAACTCATGACCGTTCATGGAACTCTTTTGATTCAAGGGCACAAATTGGATGTCTTCAGGCTTCAATGCCTCATAAGAAAATGGCGGTGTCAAGGTGTCCAAATCATGTGTACCGATAGCGACAAGAGTTCTGTTACGACACAAGTTTGTGTGCAATTTATCTTGCAAGGCAATAAAGGAAGCGTAGCGCCTTTCGTCAAATTCAACCCCTTTCAAAATGGCTGCTGCCGCGTACGGTCTGATCTGCTGGGTGGCTTTATCAATAGTCATCTTCACAACCGGGGTTGCAGGCTTCAATGTGAAGTCGGCGGCCTCAGATCTGCCCAAGAATTCGTTAATGGCTTGAGCGATGCCTTCAATACATAACATATCATATCTGTTGGCGGGGATTTCGATCTTCAATTGGGGCCTTTCATCGCCTTGGCACTCATTAGTGGTGTCTTCATCCAATTCGATTCCAAAATCGAAACACAATTCGTCGAATTCCTCTGTAGTGTACTCTTTGCCCAAGAGCTTGTATAGGTCGGCTTTGTCGACAGGGATCGTAGGCATACTGCTGTATTTGTATGTATTAGGCTGACGATGTGAGAAAAATTGAGGAAAAATTTGGTAGCCTTATTTAGTGCTGAAATATACGCGCGTTTTCCAATTCAACCGGCAAATGAGCGTAAATATCAGCATACTTACATAGGATCCGATATGTCATTAGGAGACCAATATCTTGACTGGTATAAGCAGAAAATTTGGAAAGGCCAGTAATGTTTCCTGTTTCATACTAGCCCTTCACTTCTTTCTCTTTGGTCGTGTCTGTTTTCTTGAACACACCTAGCTTATCTTTGACGTTATCAAGAACAGATGGTTCCACCATGGCCTCCTCTTCCAAATCCTCATTTGCAACCGTCTTGGAGATCTCTTCAGTTTCGTTCCTTATTTTTGCAAGTGCTTCTGAGGAAGCCTCATTGCCAACACGTTCGATATCTTCCACTTCTCTCATCAAAGCGCCAACATCGAAGATGTCCTCACGAGGAGTTGGGTTATCGCTTTCCTCCCTCTTTGAACCAGTTGAATTGTATGTTTCTGGTACGTTGTACTCTTTAAACTCTTCTGCTTTCTCTTGTGTGCTCTCATTCTTTTCCGAATCGTCGTAGACGTCCCACCAATTTTTCTGCTTAGGCCGGAACCAGTCCTTCCAAGATTTCGGTTTCGCTTCTGTGCTTTGCTCACTTTCCATTTTGGCTCTTGCTTCTTCGAATTCACTGAGCAATTTTCTTTGTCGCTCTTTCTGCTCGTAGTCTGGCTCCTCGATTTCAGCAAACTCTTCGCTCAACACCTCCCAATCCAAGTCCTTAAGGATCTTCGGGATGGCTTTTCTGTAAGACATATGTCCGTCGACATACTTAGAGCAGTCAAAGTTCTCGATGCCAGGTATGTTCTCTATGGGAGAGATTCCCCCAACAGTCAGAAGCCCTCCTCCTGTGGCTCTGAAGAGGTATCCAAGTATCCAATCATTTCGGATAAATCCATTGATAAACTTTCCACTCACAACTGACCGTGCCAACGTGATTTGGTCGTACTTGATGGTCACGGGGCTTCCCAAGAGAATGACATTCTCCACAAGACCGAAGCCGCCTCTGTTAGCCAATTCAATTAAGCACGAGTAAATCAACCGCGATCCGAGAGAAAATCCCACTAAGGTGATTGGCCGCACACCCATATTGCCCAGGATGAGTGTGTCCGCGAGAATTTTCCCTGCCTTCCATGCTCTGTCCAAGGAAACATTCCATGGATTATCTAAAAGGTAAGAGAGCTTAGAAAGCATCATGGGCAACTGAATAGCAGACATCAATGTCGAAAGAATGGTGGCACCTAGAATTTGTTGAATCGAAGTACTCAAAGCTTCCGATGCCAAAATGCCGATGGTTTGCCCCATGGATTTCAACATTTCGGGCTCCCACAACAAAGAAAACATGTCACCCATCACCGGATCAACTGTGGAAAAAGGAAGGCGGACATCATCCATCTCACCATTCATCCATCCCGAAACGGTGATGATCAAATTCGAGCGCTTGTTATTGTGGAGTGGCTTCATTTCGAAGGTTTGGACCTCTCCCATTCGCCTGGAGCCTGCCTTGTTACCAACCCTGACACCAATGGCGATACCACCAGTTGTGATGACAGAAGTGCCACCTACACCTGCAAGAAAGCCACCGGCACCTCCGATACCAACGGTAGTAAGGCCTGCAGTCAAGCCCGCCGCAATTACCGGCGCCAACAACCCAGCAGATAATCCTATAGCTAGGGAACCACCAAGAGTAGCGAGACCAATGTATGCCATGCGTTTTTTCCGGTTCTTTTGAATGTGTTTTTCAATGAACAGTCGGTCTTTCAACTTATCGTCTTTGTTTTCGATGGTCTTATTAGTGGTGTCCATTTCCAAGCTTTCGACCATTCTTCGTTCGAATTGACACACCTCCAATGGCAAGATGCCTAAATGCGTCGAAAATCTGAACAAAAGAGTTCTGGACCGACTATCGTAGTAACCGTCGCTCAATAGCAATAGGAATAAATCGCAAATAAGCACCCAACGAAGATCGAAGCCTGGAATTGCTTCATCAAACTTGATTTGCTTCAGTTCAATCAGAATCAAGCTTTGGGCTAGATCCGCAGTCTCGACTCCATGAGTGCTTAGATTTTCAATCATTGCCTTTTCCTCCTTTTGGATGTCTAAATGTTCGCAGAGCTTGGACATGATGTAAAGGGTCCAGTTGGCAAAGTTCTTCTGGCTCATATTGAGCTTCTTGGAGATTTTATACGCAGTTCTTTGGTTGAGAGTGGCCAATTCCGTGGCCATGTCCATCATGACGAGTTTAGCCATGCCTATGTAGGCGAATTTCTGCGAATCGCTCAACATGCTCTTCGTGCCGCTCAAGGCTTGATCCGATTCTATGTTCTCAGCCTCTTCATCGAACTCCTCTTCATCTTCTATGTGTGAATCTTTCGTGGGTTCTGACAGCGAGCGGGATTGGAAAAGAAAGTCGGTTTTCTCGTTCAAGTTGGCGTATTTTTTCAACTGCTCTTCAGTATTGATCTTTGTGTAGGCTCTCACATCTTGACCAGAGAAAGCGAAGTCTTCGCCCTTGGCAAACTCGAGGTTGCCCATCTCGTCATAGTAGTTTTGGTCGGCGACTTTCTTCATATCTTTCCATCCGGAAGAGTTCGGGTCGAAGAAATCCTCCTCAGCTACAGGATGCAAAATCTCGAGAGAAGCGGCCGGTTGAGTCACCGAGGGCTCTAGCACCGGTTCGGGTGTCTCCTTTGGGGAAGAGAAACTCACTTGCTTCGTGATGTTTTCCCGAGACTTGTTTGCGGCACTCAAGTCGAATTCCACGAATGACGTGGGGTTCTCGTGGTCGAGATTCTTTTGAACATCAGGGCAAGACGATGCAGAGTCATTGCCGGCAAATGGTACATCTTGGGAAGAACTCTCATATGGTGTAGTAGGTAGCGTGGGTAATGCGGGCAACTGACCCAAGCTAGTCTTCGAGTTGCAATGGGAGCTGTCCCTGGACACCGCCCTATCGTAAAGGAGGTCTGCCGGGTCATCAGGTTTTGGGTCCATTTTCGGTGGTTTAGTAATTTTTTAGTCACGGAGGATTGCGGCCATAGATTGGTGGCTCTTCAAGTATGGGGTTGCTGGTGCGGTATGACGTGTGATAAGGGTATTCTCAACCGGTTGCGCAATACCCAGTGGGCACAACCGATGGCCCCCGGGCACATCCGTTTTCGACCCGTCTTACAGCCAAAAATACATGATATCGAAGGTACGTTACCGCAATTGCGCCCATGATATCAAATCCATGGTTATTCCAAAAAGCCCAAGCCATCGTTCCAGCGGGGTTGCGGTACTGGTGTGCAGCTCACCGTGCCCCAGCATGTCAGAGCAAGGTGCAGGAAACTTCTGTCCAAGAAGCAGTGGAGGTTCTGGAGCCAAAGAAACCGAGTAAAGTATACAGGATTACTAACCCATCCAGAATAACACGAGTCGATAAATGAGCACACTGTTCGATTGGATGCTGCCGCTTCTAGAGTGGCCGTCAGTGGATCTGCTGATGTGCCGTCTCAGGTGACCTTAACCCCATATGGGCACTTGGGTAGTTACGCGCGCGCACGATTTTCCACAAAGTCCATGTAGCTTGGAGCAACGTCTTACTACATCTCTCACCCCCAGATCTCGGAAAATCGGATCAAATGCCATTTGAATCAGATTCCAAGACATGTCCTACTGGCCTCGCTGCAGCGGATGGCCCGGGAATCCCCGCTCAAGACCTGGACTCTTTGAGTCCCGACTACAGTGCTCCAAACACTGATGCCAACACGGTTTCCACGGCCCCCACGGTTCCCGCAATTCACACAATTCCCACGATTTCCACCGTTCTGGATCCTTCATTAGCAAACTCTAAGCAAATGACAGCACTGCTTCACGCAGAACAGAGTCTTCTCAAGGAAACACGCGCCAAGTGGAACACCTTGCTAGACGCAGCACCCGTCGACGGTGGCTCCCGGTATGTGATACCCAAAGAGTTTTTTGATATGGCCATGAATTTAGACGCTTCGTCTCTTACGGAGTTGACCTCGTTTTTGGGCAAGCTCAACTGTTCCACGATCGTTGACGAAAATGGCGCTTTGCACCCCGAAGACGCAGAGCCCATACCGTCAATGCACGTCTCTCCGGAGCTCTTTCATTCTTTGGTGGCCACGTTTGGATTGGATGGTATGCCCGTGATACGCAACTTATTAAAAGAATCAGGAACTTCATATGTCTTGGAGAGAGTACCCCCTTACTTCATTATCCATACTTTGACTGATTCTGCTAATGCTAGATTGCCTTCATACCATGACCGTACTTTGCGCCAAGCCCAGTGCATCTCCTTGTCTCAAACCAAAACATTTAGCGACCTCGTTTATGCAATACAAACATGTGTGTACAAAGGCCATCAAGTCAACTTGCGGGTTTGGTTTGTCTCCTCGGAAAAAATCGCAGACCTACCTAGTGTGGTTTCTATCTCAATGTTCGTTAACGACATTGCGGAGACAAAAGTTGTGGAACCTAAAGTGATGGATTTGACCTTGAGAAGTCAGGGAGTTCACTCCTCCACAATTCATTTGGTGGTTGAACCTCAGAATAAGCTCACTCAGGACTTCCCTCTTGACCAATATATAACGCGCGAGGAATCCCGCGTTGAACAGGGTCTGAACCCAGGGGGCAACCTCGGTCTTTCAAACCTAGGAAACACATGCTATATGAACTCTGCATTACAATGTCTCGTGCACGTTCCGGAAGTGTGCCAGTATTTTTTTTATGATATTTACGAGCGAGAGCTAAACAGGAAAAACCCCCTAGGAAACAATGGCGAAGTGGCCACCTCTTTCTCGAATCTTGTACACAAACTTTTCGACCCCAAAAGTGGCTCTTCCGTGACTCCAAGAGAGTTCAAATACACCATCGGACGCTACTCTTCGATGTTCCATGGCTACCAGCAGCAGGATACTCAAGAGTTTCTCAGTTGGCTTTTAGACGCTCTTCACGAGGATCTCAACCGCATCCATAAAAAGCCTTACACCGAGAAACCCGAGCTCAAGGATGAAGATATAGGGAATATGGAGGCTATAATTAAGCTAGCGAGCGATTGCTGGGATCTTTACAAGCAAAGAAACGACTCCATCATAGTGGATCTTTTCACCGGCCTATACCAGTCTACTTTAGTGTGCCCCGTGTGTGACAAACAATCCATCACTTTTGATCCATTTAATGATTTCACTCTTCCTTTACCCGTCAGCAAAAATTGGTATCACACATTCACCATCGTTCTGGCTCCAGACGGTTCTGAAGCGTCTCAAATACGCGAGCTCGAAGTCGAGCTCTCCAAAACCTCCAATCTCGATAAATTGAAGGCCTACTTGGGTGAGTACCTCGGAGTCGACCCTAAGCACTTGTTTCTATTTGAAATCTTTCGTAATTATTTCTACAAAGACTATCAGGCGAGTATGTCGGTGAATAATTTCATTCCGATTTCTGAATTGATTTCTGACGATGATAATGTGATTGTGTATATCATCCCTCATGATCCTTCGCGTGATCTTATTGTTCCTGTTGTGAATATTGTGCAGGATGCTGACGTCTCCTACTCTATCAAAGAGCCATTTGGCATACCTCTCTTTGTGGTGTGCGATAAACTGACGGACATCTACAGTTTTGGATCAATTCGTGCAAAAGTTGAACAGGCGGTTAAATTGTTGACGCGTGAAAACCTTGAAGAGCAATATTTAGAAGCTCGGGGGACCAGCAATTCCAAATATTTCTCTTCAAATGACTTTCCCCTCCTAAAACGAGAGTTTGACCAACCAGATGAGAAAATGGAAGGTGATTCGCCTGAGGATACGGATGAATATGACTCCGACATATCTCTAGCACATCCGTCTGTGAGTGCTTCTTTCGGATTCGAAATGAAAGTATACGAGAGCTCTTACAAAGACTACCGAGGATCTCAGAGACACATGCAGCAGAATAATGCCGAGACTGAATCGGGCGGTTTACGCATCCCCCATGGCAGGCCGAACTTCAAGAGTCTTGTTCCTTTGGCTTCTAAATTGCCAGCACTCAAGCGCCAATACTATCATTACCCTGAATTTGTCGCACAAAACGAAGCCGAGGAGCATGCGGGCCTGAGCCAGGATTCCAGGAACTTCTACGCTGAAGCCAAAGCGAACGGGTTCGAGGTTGTTGGTTCAAACAATCTTGATGGACCCCGAAATGTTTCAAGCATCCAGTCAGTGTCTTCAGGTGGTAAGCTTTCAACGCCATTATCTGACGCGGAGGATTCTGATGCTGGAAGTAACTGGGTGGACGTCGAGCCTTTATTAATATCCGAGGGCAAACTACCTGAGAGCGGTAGCGAAATTGACAAGGCAACAGACAATAAGCACCTTGATGAGGACTTTTCCGGTCCTAGCACAGGTCTCGCATCGACTGAGGAAAAACGGCCGCCGTTGTTAAGTTCAAATTCAATGCTTGTGATTGAATGGGAACCGGAAGTTTATAAGCAATTTTTTGACTCGCCGGAATCCCAGACGTGGAGCACACCTTGCAAGATCCCCAATTCAAAGGTTGAAGCAAGCAAGAAGCAGTGGAGTCTTCAAGAAGAATCCACCATCTCGCTCCACGACTGTTTGAAGAGCTTCAGCGTCCCCGAGGTTCTAGGAGGCCAAGATTTGTGGTATTGTCCCAAGTGCAAAGATCATCGAAGGGCCACGAAAACCATCCAATTATGGTCTACCGGTGATATTTTGACAATCCACTTGAAACGATTCCAGAGTGCTCGTCGCTTCAGCGACAAGATCAGCTCAGTTGTTGACTTCCCCATCGAGGGTTTGGATATGAGCGAGTATGTCAACTCTCCCGCGAGAAGTGAGGATTTGGTTTACGACTTAATTGCCATCGATAACCATTTTGGAGGCCTTGGGGGTGGCCACTATACTGCTTCGGCGTTGAATTTCAAAGACAACAAATGGTACTACTTCAACGATAGCAGAGTTACCCCTATCGAGGACCCAAAGGAGTGCATCACTAGCGCAGCATACCTATTGTTTTACAAGAGACGAACGGCGTCGAGGTTTGCTGGAGGGTTTGACGTGGAGAGTTTATTGGAGAAAGGACGGGCGGCGTATGACGACAAGGTGAAACAGCGCCAGGTTCTGATCCAGCACATTTCGAAGCAAATATCTGAGTACTACGGTCAGATGAGCGATGTCGCCGAAACTCTTGCGGATGTGAATGCTAACGATGCCACGGGAGAAGCTGCCTATTTGGACGATGATGAGGACCTCTATGCGGACACTCCGGACACGCCGGGTAATAGTGTATCGAACAAAAAGTTGCGGTCTCCAATGTCGGAACAAACAATGAAGTTTGAACTGGAGAACCAAAAAAAGCAGAGGCTCATCTCCCAAAGCACAGAGCTGCCGCGTCCGGCGAATATGACCTTAGGCTACTCGTCGTCCGCATCGAACTTGGCCTCTCCAGCAGGCTCGTCCTCTTCAGAAGAAGTGGCAATCTTTGACTAGAGCATGCCTAAGCTTCTCGTGAGCAGTTTTCTGTAGATCCCAGAAGCTAGGGAGCAGAGCGAATTTACTGGAAAGTCTTCAATAGAGTAGTGCACGTTTGGACAAAGATGTGAGCAACATGGTTTAGACTCAAACGATAAATGGCCAAATGGCCTTCGTAAAGCCGAGGAATATGTCGCCACGAATCATAATGGCCGAGCTGCAACCTCCAGGCGTCGCGTTTCCGCAATACCCAAAGGTGAGCTCAAGACCGACCCGATCACTCTTCAACCTGTCGACAGAGTTACTCTGCTCAATTCCCTGAAAGGGGCCTGTCCAGGTATGGCAGCATCAGGACACAGTTGCCACCTGGCGATGCGACCGATAGCCGCTCAACTCCGAAGAGGACCAGTCATCTGTCGCCCCGCGTTATAACGGCAGCAGCTGTTTGCTTACTGAAAAGCTGTCATGATTCCACCTGACCACGACAATTGAACTCACTTCACGAGTGCCGATCTGCTATCCGTGTCACCACAACAATGGCAAAACAACCGCGAAGGTTTAGTTCGGCCAAGCGCTGGGTTCCTCGTCTAACACAGGTTGATAATGAAGAAAGAGAGGGGCGCACCTCACTCTTAAATAAATTTTCATGGTCGTGTGCGACCCACGCGATGCCCCAAGCGCGCAGGTCCCGAGCGCGCAGATGCATAGGGCTACGGCCATGGCCCCATGATGCCATGTCGTGACACACTGGACGTTATCGCTCGCCGCATGCACTGAAATGAAGCACAAAGAAACTGAAGGTCAACGTGGAAAAATCACCTCTCTCAATGACACCATTCCGTTTCACCACGAAAATGCATTGGCACCCAGCAAAGTCATCGACCTCTTTCTAGACAGCTTCAAGCACGTTCTCGCGTCTGAGGACCTCCCCGAAATGATCCAAGTAGTCAAAGGCCAGTTATTCCAAAGAAACTATCTCGCTGCTTTCGACAGTGATGATAAAAGGTTTGCGTATGCCGCTCGCTGGACGCCTGCGCGTGCTCTAGCGTACAGCTCGTTGTTTGCATCCTGTGAGCAAATCATTTCGATGCTCGAAGACCCAGAGAAAAAACGCAGGGTATTGTGCATAGGTGGAGGTGCAGCCTCCGAGCTTGTTGCGTTGGCCTCTGTGTTTGCCAAGCTCAAACTGCAAAACGGAGGATCGGGGTCGTCCTTGCACGTGGACATTGTCGACATTGCTGACTGGTCAACTATTGTTCGCAACTTCACCTCCTATGTACAAAACAAGTGGTTTTATGACCCCAAGAAGTTGACCACCGATTTCATACATGCCGATGTTTTGAAGGCGTCCCCCGACTCATTCAAGCTCAACGAGACAGACTTGGTGACACTTCTTTTCACCACCAATGAGTTATTCTGCGAGCAGCGAACCGAGACAGTGCAGTTCTTGCATTCCTTGAGCAGAAACTGCAAGAAGGGCACTCTTTTGTTGATGGCAGAGAGCGCGGGCTCATATTCCCACATCAAGATTGGAGAAAAACAGTTTCCGGTTCAATTCTTGATTGACACTGTTCTAGTGGGTAGACCTGGTGCAGACAATGGCGCATGGGAAATTGTCGATCTGAGCGAAACTTGCTGGTACAGAATCACTGATAGTAGCATCAGATACCCGGTGAAGTTGGAAAATATGCGCTTCTTCTACCGCTTATACCGCAAGAAGTAGGTGCATACTCAGTTTTCCACGGAAAGCCCGGCAAGTTTTGTCGTCAAAGTTTCATCTTCTTTGTCCTCTTTAGATTCACTTTGCTTGACTTCACTTTGCTCGACTTCACTGCCCTTTCTCTTCGCCTCCAGGGAAGGTGCGCTGCTTGAAAGCGTTTTTGCTTGTTTTGGTTCCGGAGCCGCCTCGAACCCTTTGGCATTATTCTCCTCGGGAGACTGGTTGCTTTGGTCCTCAGAAACCAATGCGTCGAGACTCTGCTTCCAGCCCAACTGTGTGGCTAATGCAGTCGCTACTGCATCGCAATCATGTTTCAAAATGACATCTGACTTACGTTTGCCGTGCTTGAAATCATTCACAACTTCATTGTTGATAAGCACGCGCATAGCTTCCTTGCCCAATTCACCAGGTAAAGATGCGAAAGGGTGAACCGTCAAAGAAGTACCTGCAACAATGGCAATCTCCACCAGATCGCCGTCCTCATCCCACGTATCGAAAAATCGAGCCGGTAAACCCTCACCAAAAAACACAATATCCGGCTTGACATAGCCGCCGCATTCCCCACACACCGGGACACCCCTGTTCTTAGTCTTATTCTCCATTAGGAGCTTGAAAGTTTCAACCCCCATTTCGGTTCTGCAATCGATGCAATGATTTGCGGCAAATGAGCCATGAGCAGCAACAATCTTGTCCTTCAGTACTCCCGCAATGCTCTCCAAGGTATCGATGTTCTGAGTGTAAACGCGAGCCAATTGCTGGTTCTCTTGTAGCAAGCGCATGAGGTAGTGGAGTTTAGAGGGACGAAACTTGCCAGGGTACAATTCTTCACAGAGTGTGTAAAATGCAGTAGGGTCTTGTCTGAAGAAATCGATGTCAAACACAGCTTCAGGATATGGAAGTCTCAAGCGCTGGAGATTTGCGTACAAGCCTGTGTTTGGACTCCTGAAGTCAGGAATCCCACAGGAAGTGGAGACGCCCGCCCCCACAAAAAACGTCACCTTCTTGCCTCTTTTGAGGGCCTGCACCAATGGTGTTAGTTGGGATTCAAGTGACATGGTAGTATACTAGAGTTTTGCGACTGTAATGCCTCCTCTCCATGAGCATTTGCGCATGCAGATGCACGATTCCGGAAAATACTGCAATTCGACAAGATGTCGATTCTTAGCGAGTCACGAGATCTGCAGAGATGTCGGTCTTTACCCTATTTGGATCTCTTGGTTAGGTTTTGCATTCCTAGTCCTTGATGGCGAGTTCTCGCACGACCAACTTGCCTTGCTACAATCGCACGGCATTCGCTGATCGTTCCTTTTACTCTCACGTCTCTTTTTATACCCACAATGAAGGTATGCACAAAGCCGTTGATACAATGCGCCGCTTCTTTTCAGCCATTATACTAACTGCGTCAGCAAAGGATTACTTCGTTGGATCTTCGCATCATCACCGGAGAGCTCCAGGAGATGGTTCTCAACTATCGCCTAATGAATATTTACAGCCTAATCGACTCCTCAAGGCAATACGTGTTGAAGTTTTCGGTTCCTGATTCCAAGCGGTCAATCATGATAGATTGCGGTAACAAGATCCACGCTACGGAGTTCGAACGGCCAATTGCGCCAGCACCTTCCAATTTTGTTACCAAATTGAGAAAGCATTTGAAAGCAAGACGTTTGACGCTGTTGAAACAAGTGGGGAATGACCGTATTTTGGTATTGCAGTTCTCAGATGGAATGTATTACTTAGTGTTGGAGTTTTTCTCTGCAGGCAATATAATACTATTGGATCACGAGCGGAAAATTTTATCTTTGCATAGGGTTGTGAATGATCTTGGCGCTGACAATGATAGGTATGCGGTGAACGAAACATATAGAGCATTCGATAAAGACCTTTTTGACACTCAACCTGAAGATCAGCCATCCAATTTCACGGAGGCTGGTGTTTTGCAATGGGTCCAGGATCATAAGACCAAATCGCTCCAGGCTGACAACGAAAAGAAAAAGAAGAAAGTTTTCTCGATCCATAAGCTATTGTTCGTGAATTCCAGTTATCTTTCCAGCGATTTGATACTCAAATCACTCCAGGAAAATGATATTAATGCCTCGTCTCTGTGCTTGGAATTGGAGAGTAACCCTGAAATTTTGAGCAAAACTTTAGAATCTTTGAAGAAAACTGAGCAAGTCTACCTTCGCCTCCTAGAAAAAGCCACCGCTGGTGCATCAGAGGGTGTCATCGTTGAGAAGAAGAATCCGCTCTATGACCCTGGAAACAAAGATTCAGTCGAATACACATTTGACGAGTTCCATCCATTTATACCGCACAAGGAAGTGCCGGATAATTTCAGGTTTCGTACAGTGAAGGGATACAACAAAACCCTCGACGACTTTTTTTCCACAATCGACTCCACCAAATACGCATTAAGAGTCGAGCAACAAAAGCAGCATGCTCAAAAGAGACTTAACAATGCAAGAAACGAGAGGGACAAACAGATAGAACTGTTAAAAACTCAACAGGATCTCAACGAAAAGAAGGGTAACGCCATCGTGTACCACGCAGATCTAGTCGAAACGTGCAAGGAGTATATTCAATCTATGTTGAACAAGCAAATGGATTGGGTCGATATTGAAAACATTGTAGTTTTTGATTCTTCCAAGGGAAAACCGGAAGCCAAGCCCATCACAACTCCCCTCAATTTGATCGCGAACAAAATTAAGTTACGGCTCCCTGATTCCGATTTTGCTGATGAGGAAGATCAGAATGATTCGGCCAATGGAACAAGCTCTGAAAGCGAACTGGACAGTACCTCTAGCAGTGATTCTGACGATAGCTCCAGTTCTGATTCTGGTTCAGACTCCGACTCAGATCTCGAGAATACTCGCAAAGATGCAAAAAAAACTAAAGGCCCTGAGCATAAAAGGAAACCTAAAAATACAGAAAAGCCGACCGTCACGGTGGAAATTGACTTGGCTCTTTCTGCATTTGCCAATTCTAGGTCTTACTTCGAATCCAAAAAAGTGGCAGTAAGCAAGCAAGCCAAAGTGGAAAAAAGCTCGAATGTAGCTCTCAAGAATGCTGACAAAAAAATCCAGAGGGACCTTGCCAGGAATCTAAAGAATGAAGTTGATGCTCTTAAGGTCATCAGACCAAAATTCTGGTTCGAGAAATTTTTCTGGTTCGTAACCAGCGACAACTATCTATGCTTGGCCGGCCGCGATGACTCCCAGACTGATATGATCTACTACAGATATTTTAATGATGAGGGATACTTTGTATCTTCTGATATTGAGGGTTCGATGAAAGTCTTTGTTATGAACCCGTTTCCAGGCGAGGATATATCGCCTACTACTTTGTATCAAGCGGGAATATTCGCGTTGCTGACATCTTCTGCTTGGAATGCTAAGGTGAGCTCGTCAGCGTGGTGGCTTAAAGGCCACGAAGTTACCAAGAAGGAATACGATGGATCGCTCTTGGGTCCAGGCAGGTTCAATTATAAGAATAAACCCAACCATTTGCCTCCATGTCAGTTGGTCATGGGATTTGCATTTTATTGGCTTGCCAACGAGGAAACTGCACAAAAGTACACCGTTGCCAGAACAGACAAGCAAGCTATGCACGGGCTCAAAGTTGACATCAACAATAAGAAGAAAGATCTCGAAAATATGACACTTGGCAAGGTTGAGAAAGAAGAGCCTACAAGGGAAGATTCCAGGCTGGCGGATAATGAGGAGGCGTCTGCAGTGGAAGAACAAGTTGAGGCAGACTCGAAGACACCAGAAATCAAACCCGAGGTAAAAGAGACAAAAGTGTCGAGAGGAAAGAAAGGCAAATTGAAAAAGATCAATGAGAAGTATGCGGATCAAGACGACGAAGAAAGAAGACTCCGAATGCAGGTTTTAGGCACTTTGAAGCAAGTTGAGGCCGAGAAGCAACGAAAGATTGAGGAAGCTAAAAAAGAATCGATGGCGAAAGAAACAAAGTATGCACAAGCTAAAAAGAGTGCAGAAAGAGAGAAAAGGGCAGAGGAGAGGGAATTGCAAAAGTACCTTGAGGCAGATGAAGAAAGCTGTGGCAGTCCTTACTTGGAGCTACTCGACTCGCTCTTGAGCAAGCCCGCGCCCTCTGATGAAATCGCAACTGCAGTGCCAGTATTTGCCCCATGGAGTGCATTAAGCAAGTTCAAGTACAAAGTGAAAATCCAGCCAGGAATGGGAAAGAAGGGGAAAAGTGTGACGGATGCAATGCACTACTTTACTTCCCGGAAAGTCGATGCCGCAAGAGAAGACACTGATTTGGACTGGCCAGAGGAGCACGAGATATTGAATTCCCTTAAACCAAATGACTTGAATGGTGTTATAAGCGTGAACAAGGTGAAGTTGGTGTTGCCAGGTGGGAATGCATCAGATAACCGTGGAAAAAAGGCGGGAAAGAAAGGGAAGAAATGAGTATCGTTCAGAAATAGAACCACGTTTGGCTGTATTTGAGCCAGCATCAATGTTTGACCTCGTGTATTTGGCGGCCAATAATTTCATGAAACTCAATGTAGCTCGCAAATCACGAAGACATGATAACGTAGGGGACTTGGGGGCTTGCATTTTATCATGGCCAATATCACAGCCGCAATAGAATTCCGATTTTTAAGCCAGCCATTAGTTGACTAGATTAGGTGACTAAATTCAGTGACTAGCTTCAGTGACTAGCTTAAGTGGCTAGCTTCAGTGACTAGCTACTACCGACTAACTATAACCAAAAGGATTTTTCTGTGCATCCTTCGGGATAATCCCATGCCATTAAGTATCACGCAAACATGGCACGAGCCAAGAGTGCAATGGATGCTGTAATCAATTGGAATGGGCTGATTCCCGAGATGCAGGACCGAAATGCCAGTCGACGGGCTGCACCTAAAAAGAATACAAGCAAAGGTTAATGGCTCGAGTCATAATAAGTCCAAAAGCAGTGAATCCTCAGCTAGATGCGTCTCAGTGGGGTATCAAACGAAAGGCAGTGCGCATAGGGACCCAGGCGGAATCTGCACGCAGCGGGTAAAATTGCGGGATCGAAATCCCCCTGTGGTAGTATTGGCCCCTACACATTTGTGTGCGGTTTAGCGGCCCACTTCCATTGGTTTAAGAATTATGCGAGCAGTGTCAATACAGCAACGTGGGTGCGCATCGGGCCGAGCCATAATGATGCGAAGAGGGTAATTTTCAGGGAAACGGCAGGACAAGGATCGGCCAAGTGATCGGCGAAAGGATGGAACAAAAGGTGGACAGATGATAGGACAAATAGTCGGACAGATGGTTACATACTTGATCGGAATGATGGGACAAATGACAGGAGTATTAGATACAGGACTAACAATGGGACCAATTCAAGGCGCAATGGGACCAATTCAAGGCGCAAATAAATCAGACACATTGGGGCAAGACTAGTGAGGAAGCGTCATGTCACTATCTGGAGTAATCAAGCTGATTGACCCATATGGTACTTTAGCAGGGTGCGTCGGTTTAAATTAATGCACACTTGCTTAATTCACACTTGTTTAATGCACAGTTGTATGTACACTTATTGAATGCACTCGTTTATTGCACTCTCGTTTATTTTGCACTTGTTTGTTTACTCAACATCACACACGTGCTTCAGATGGACTAATCACCTGCAAGGTACCAGTCCCCACGGGTACATAAGCCAGTGATTTCTCTGTGTGGATTGAAGACCAGCTCATACACCACATCCCCGTCTTCAATGGTTGCCATCTCCAAACTTATCAACAATGGCCTTCTTCTCGCAGGTCAGCAGGTCTTCAGAGACTTGGCCAGCCCAGAACAGGCCTCCGTTGAATCATACAATGTGGTCAGGTTCTTGGCTGGCTCTGGCCCATATGTGCAACACCCGGGCTACGGGATCTCAACCGATATCCCTGACCAGTGTACTTTGGAGCAGGTGCACTTGTTGTCCAGGCATGGCGAGCGCTACCCCTCCAAGGGGACAGGCAAAAAGCTTGAGGCCATCATGAACAAAGTGCAAAGCTACAACGGAACCTTCAAGGGTGACTTGGAGTTCTTCAACGACTACACCTTCTTTGTGTCCGATCCAAACTTGTACGAGAAGGAAACATCCGCTTACAACTCGGAGGGCACGTTTGCCGGGACTGTCGATGCCACCCGGAACGGAATGTCCTTCAGAAGCAAGTACAGTTCGCTTTTCAATTCGACCTCGGAGACTCTCAAGGTCTTTACTTCCAACTCGGGCCGGTGCCACGAGACGAGTAAGTACTTTGCTAGAGGGTTCATGGGTGACGAGTATAGCGACGAATCGGTCGACTACTACATTATTGACGAGGCTCCTGAGATGGGCGCTAATTCTTTGACGCCGCGGGATGGATGCAC
Source organism: Metschnikowia similis (assembly GCA_002370765.1). Lineage (NCBI taxonomy): Eukaryota > Fungi > Ascomycota > Pichiomycetes > Serinales > Metschnikowiaceae > Metschnikowia > Metschnikowia similis. Next base: position 120,694 of record NKZP01001333.1, read on the forward strand.
TGCTTACAACCCGGATGCTCAGGATGACGTTGTTGCCAAGTATAACACTTCATATTTGGAGACTGCCAAGAACAGAATCATTCTGCAGAACCAAGACTTTAACTTGACGACGGCCGATGTCCATAGTTTATTCGACTGGTGTGCTTACGAGATCAACGTGAGAGGCGCTTCCAAAGTGTGTGATCTCTTCAACAATGAGGAGTATGTCCGTTACTCTTACTCCAGAGATCTCGAGACTTATTATGGCAATTCTTTTGGAAACAACATGACTGCCGTTGCTGCCACCCCATACTTGAATGCTACGCTCAGATTCTTGAATGAAGAAACACCCGATTTCAAGGTATTGTTGGCCTTTACCCATGATACAGATATCGAAGTGTTCCACTCTGCTCTCGGTTTGTTTGAGCCTGCCGAGGACTTGCCAACCGACCATGTTCCTTTCCCAAGCCCTTATTCCCATGTTCAATTGACCCCTCAGGGTGCCAGGACTGTGGTGGAAAAGTACAACTGCGGAGGCGACTCATACGTCCGTTATGTCATCAACGATGCCGTGATTCCATTCAAAGACTGTCAATCCGGCCCAGGCTTTTCGTGTAAGCTTTCAGACTTCAACACCTACGTTCAGTCCAGAATCGAAGGCAAGGACTACAGATCTCAGTGTGGAATCGACGCTAACGTTCCATCTGAAGTCACATTCTTGTGGGATTACGCAACAGGCAACTACACCGCAGCTGATATTGACTCGTAAATGGCGACATGATATCGGTCTCGATCTGGACCGTGTTCTTGGTATTCAAGCAAGATACTAAGTAAATATTACTTGCTCGAACCCACGTACATAATAGAGTATGGTTGGATTTTGATGCCCACCTGCACTAGTATTTCGTTGATAAATACCCGTTTATTATTTCATACAGCACGAGGGTCTCATGGGCGTACTAACATGGCTTAACTCAAAGCTTCAGGGAACCGGATCTTGCCGAAAGGTGTTGGTGCAGAGAAAAGGCGTGGAGGCACTCGAGCAAGCCATATTCAACATTCATCAATGTGCTGAGTTCGTTCAGGCGAAATATGCCATTTTAATGTAGATCTCTATGATATCTATGTTGGCATTGAGACCATTGTCAGTCGCACGACCAATGGACGAAAGTGTTTAGAATATCCATATTCTGTCATCTTAGTAAAAGTGTTTGCAATCAATTCTAGTCGCCACGTAAAGCACGGACGACTGCTGGCCGCCTCATCATGTATTTGGTCCACTTGTACACCTCCGGGAACTCCACCTTCAAATTGATCCCGATACGGTCCACCACATTGTTCCACGGCACGAAGGACAAGTCGGCCACAGTTGCTCGATCACCTACTAACCAAACGGGATAGTCGAAGTACCTCGAGGAGCTTAATGGAGTCGTGCCTGAAGAGTAGGCGGCCGCGTTGCCCCTGTCCAAGTCCATAATCAATGCCTCTCTTCGTTCAGCCAAAGCCATTTCTATGACTCCATAGACACGTCTCACCTCATCGGTGTACCGCTCGACGGCTGATGGAACAGGGCACGAGTGAAAGTAGCGGAAGTGCAAAGCTTGGCCGATCATAGGGGCGTGGCCTGAGGTCTGGAAAAAAAGCCAGGAAGAGATTTGCGATTGCTCAACAAGGTTTTCTGACCAGAGGGAACACTCGCCATGATCTCTGAGGTGTTTGGAGACTAAATACAAGATGATGGCGCCCGACTCCCAGATCGACGTGTTATCGTTGTAATGATCGATCAACGCGGGGACGCGGGCGTTCGGATTGATGCTGACGAACTCCGGGGCTCTTTGCTCTCCCGAGTTGAAGTCCAAGAAGATTGTGTTGAAAGGAGTCTCGAGCTCCAGTAATATTATGGCCACCTTGAAGCCATTTGGGGCCGAGCGATGGGAAAATAACGTGTAGCCTTCCGAGGGCTGGTCCGAAAAGAACCTGCTGATTCGGGATTGTGTGACATGGCAGTCTGCTGCCTCGTTGTGAAGGTGTTGCTGTAGTAAATTTAGATTCACGGCGTTTTGTTGCTGGTCAGCGAGGGACACTGACTTCAAGCCCGCACTTAGATTTGATATGGGGGTGCTTGTGGCATTGGAATGGCTATTTCTTCCGTGTAATGTGTCCTGTGATGTGTTCGATCTCTCCATCGATGAATTGGTCAAGTATGACTAAGGACTGCGTCAAAAATGTATGAGACAGAAATATAAGACACCTGGGGCGGGGAGGTGAAACGACACGATGCAAGTGGAGCGGGGGCGTTCTTGGGTGTAACAAAATGAGCTTGCAGTGACAAGGCTCGCGAGTTCCTGATGCTGAGATTTGAGATTGGCTAGGGCAACTATGGGGTGGTTGGGTTCTATGTCTTTAGTCGGGAACTTGTGAGAAAAAAGTTCGTCGCACGCCAAACACCCGTACATTGAGGCTCTGGAGTAAGTGGAGAGTAACCTGCGAGTCAACAAGCCATGCACCAGAGTCTGCCAAAAGCTCAAGAGTGGCACCGACCTTGTGCTGTTACAAATAGCTGACAGCATATCCTCCAAGGGCCAAAAACGGTGCCTCAATTCGGCGTCTCGAAGATTGGCCACACCTACGCCACACTGGCGCACGATCCATGGCAAGGCACCTAGCTTCACGAGAGCCAATTCAGCCGCTAACAACAGGATGACATATAGAATGCAGAAGTGGCCTGCTGGCGAACATCAGCAGAACATCAGTTTAAGGTAGGTGGAGGAAGAGTGGCACTGGATTCAAGGGCTCGGTGCGGAACATGTCTAGATTGCGAGCCCCGACCCACGAGTCTTATCTTGCATCTAGCGCGCCTCGCAGTCAAGTTCAAAACAAAATGCATGCAGAAAAAAACATTCTGCTGAGAATTGGGAAGCCGCGAGTTCTTTAATTGTCCTGGTTTGGCGTCGAGGCGTTTCGTTTTGCCAACACTTCATCTAGCTTACCAATGGAGCCGCACGTGGCCATTCTCGTCTTGGACACCCCTATACCAGGGGTGGTGGAGGATTTCGGGGACTTTGGCGACAATGTCAGTGCGTTGTTGAAGGCCGGCAACTTCCACACTGTGAAGTATCAGATAGCCTTTCTGCCATGCGACGATCTCTCTCAAGAGAATGCTGTGGAGGGGATTTTTCTGAATCTCTCCGCTCTAGTCGTGTCTGGGGTTGTCCGGGGAGTGGTGTTGACTGGCTCCCGTTCAAGTGCCTATGAAACCGGTAATGTGTGGCTCGACCACCTTGATAAGTTTATTCAGTCCACATTACTCGTCTTGAATGATTTCCCTATAGTCGGCTTGTGCTTCGGCCATCAAGTGATTGCCAAGAATTTGGGATGTAAGGTGAATCGGAACGCAGCCGAGTACGGCTGGGAGGTGGGAATCCTGACCATTTCCTTGAACAAAAGCATAATGGACATTGCCGAATCTCCATTTAAGGACGTTTTGGTTACTGAGGACAAGAAATTCTTGGAGCACATCAACCTAGTTGAATTCCACCGAGATATTGTGTATGGTTTACCTACTTCGAGTAGTAAGTCTTTGGTGAGCTCCACCGAATTCCAGAACCTCGGCTCTACGTCCAAATGTTCCATCCAGGGTCTAGTGACAGACTCAGGGCCCATCAAAGTTTTGACTTTCCAAGGGCATCCTGAGTTTGGAACCGAAGAAGCTTTAAAAATGCTTGAAATTAATGCAAAGAACAACGTCATTGATAAGGCCGTGTTTGAGCGCCTGACGTATAATACGAGGAATTTGGTGAACCAGGGCGACATCATTGGCAAAGTAATATGCGTTTTTATAGAGAGGTACATTTGATCGATGTCTGTAACAAGCATACTGTATTCTTCATTCTGGCCTCACAGCTTGATGTGTAACATAAATCGTTTATTTGATGCTATTAGTCGTCAAAGAATTTCTTTGGCTGGGAAACGATAGAAAGCCCTTGAAGCTTGCCGCCTGAACCGTTCACGAACTTATTTTCCACCTTGTCAGACTTTTCCGACCTTTTACTCAAGGTCGCATTAATGGCGTTGACCTTTGCAAGCTTTGACTCTAAAGTCTTCACCCGATCATGCGCTGCTTTGAGCTCCACATTTTGAGACGTAGTCAACTTCGTAATCATCTCTCTTAACTCATCTCGTTGGATTCTCAAAGACATGATTTGGGACTCAAAGTATTCATGATTCAGGCTTTCTGACTTGACATCATCATGATCATCGCCTGCGTTCCCGTTCACATCACTCGGCTTTGTGCTTTCGAGAAGGTTCAATTTCTCCTTGAGCTCCGTGTTCTCTTTAAGCAAATCATTGAATTTATGGAGCATGCTGCTCTCCATGTCAGCCACATTCGACTCCTGTAACTCTTCAAGTTTATCTTTGAGCTGGACTACCATGTCGTTCTTGATGAGAAGTTGATTGAAGATTTCATTCTTCTCATAGTCGAGTTTCAACGCGCTAGGAGATTGACCATGCTCTGCGAGAATCGCATGCTCTTCGCTAATGAACCTCAACTTCCTTTCTTTGTTCAACTTCTCCTGCAAGTTTGCGATGGTATTACGCAACTCAGTGGAAGAGGCTTCTGATGTATCTTTGTTAGCAAAGCCTTGCTTTTTCGAGCGAATTTCAGACTCCAAAGCGAGTTCTCGTTTGATTGACAACGCCAATTCGTTGGTCACGAGTTGCAATTCATTCTGCAAATCATTGTTGCAGTTCATGATCAATAGCTCATCTTTTGTAAATTTCAACGGTTTGGTAGCGACTTTCTCGTGCTTTGAAGGTGTTATAGAACCCACGGGGCCTTCTTCGGGTAAATCTCCCTCTTGCGAAGTGAGTCTCTTGGACCCAGTTCTTGAAATACGCTTGATAAAACTTCGTGACTTGGAAGAAAGGGACGCGTTCGATTTCCGGTGAACTAATTCTTTAGGTCCCTCTGATGCCTCGGCTGTATCACCCCTTAATATTGCACTGGATGGCACGAGACCCTGAAATTTCAACTCCGAGCTTGACCTTGAGAGGGACGAAAACCTCTTATTCTGGGCCGACTTTGCAGCCTGTTCGAGATCCAATTCCTTAACCTCATCTTGTAAGTCACCGCCAAGTTCATCGTCTCCTTCACCTGAAGCAGTGCTTGATACTTTGGTAATAGGCCCATCAAAATCTAAATGCCCCGTAGAATTCGAGGCTTTCTTTGCAGTCTCATCTAACTTTGATTCAGTGCTGTATGAACTGGAGTTTTCGCTGACGGACCGCGTCAGTCTATGACCAGTGTCGTTGCTCAAGTCGTTATCTGAGAGATCGGAGCTCGCCCTGCTAGCCTGATTGTGCAGTTTGTCGGAGAAAAGTTGATTGTCTTCGGTTGAATTTGAAAGTGTTTCTTTGGGAGTCTCTTCCAGCACAAAACTATTCTGAGACGAGTACGATGGTGACCGAAACTTGCTGAAGGCTGTATTTTGCACCAAGCTCTTGAGTTTGAGTGGCCGGTTGACTTGTTTCGATTGGGGTAAAGCGTTTGCTGATGTAGGCTCATTATTCAGTGGAACTTTATTGAGCGCTTGTTCAACAGTATGTGTTGGTTGGAAATCAAAGTGATCTTTAAGCGGGGAGACTGTGGCCAGTGGTAAATCCTTGGAATCATCATCATCATCCTCTTCTTCTTTTTCTTCTTTTTCTTCATCCTTTTCTTCTTCATCTTCTTGCTCTTCTTTGTCCTCGTTTTCTGCTTTATCTTCACCACCTTTGGTTGTAGGCTCCTCAGTGATTGCTAATTCAGAGTACTTGCTTGGCCTTGTATTAGTGTTTTCCTGGCCAATATCGCTGTTATCCACATTTTGGAACAAGTCAAGCTTTCTGACCCGCATTGAATTGGACTTCTTGATAGTTGATTTTCGAGAAATTTGGGGACTTTCCTTACCAACCTCAAACTGATAGATAGCATCCGTGTCCTCAACGGTGGCTGAAGGTGGTTTGCGAAATGGTTGAGGCTTCTCGGCAACTTGTTCTTCCTCGTCTTCCTCTTGAACATTCATCAAAGAATCAGTGGATGTCTCCAATATGCCTTGTCTGCTAGCTAAAGCTGGGTCCAATGAAACCGAGCTAGCCAGACTAGGAGAAGGGTGATAGTTTTGATTAGTATAGGGATTCTGACCACCATAACCTATGTGACCCATTTGTCCCATTTGACCCGCTTGTCCCATTTGTCCCATCTGTCCCATTTGACCCATTTGATTCATTTGATTCATTTGACCCATTTGTCCCATTTGTCCCATTTGTCCCTTTGGATTGTTCATCGGTACAACCAACCGTTGTCCACTATTAACTAGTGACAGTGATCTTGAGTTGGCTTGGCCAGCATTATTCAAAGAATTTGCTCTAGACCCAGAGGGATTACCCCTGTAATATTGTTGATATGACGGGCCTGTTCGCAAGGACATCGTGTGTTGCCCAATTTGATAGGGGCCATAACCGGGATTATTGGGCATGATTGGAGAATTTTGGATCGGAGAATTTGGGCCATAAGTTTGTTGACCTGGGGGACCTCCACTCATCCGAGGGTTTTGCATAGGAGGGCGGCGCATCCCATTTGGAGGAGGGCCATTAGCATTCCTCATCATCGCATTGGAATTGAGCGACATGGCTCGGGGATTGTTAACCGGTCCATTCAAAGGTTTCCCAAGTGACATTGCCCTCTGCGATGGGCCGCTTGTGAAGGACATCGAGCGAGGGTCTTGTTGAGACATGGGATTGCCGCCACCAGCCAAAGACATAGCACGAGCACCTTGAGCGAGATTCAATTTTTTCTGCTGATTCATGTACTTTCGGTATTGCACGTTGTTGAGACCTTTTTGGTTTCCGATACCGCCTAGTACGGGGATGATTGGGGTAGTGTCCATGCCAAAAGACGATGAGGTGTTGTATCTTCCCGGACCCTTTAGACGGCTAATATCGTTGAAGGATACTTCTGCAGTGAAGTCTCCAATGTCTGCGCCGGTGTCCTCGTCAAACGCTCCACTGTCGGGGCCCTTCTTTCTAAAGAACTTTTGCATTGACATAGAGTTCATGGATGCTTTTCGCGACGAGTTTGGGTGTTGTGCATCGAGAACTGATGTCATGATATCGTGATTTGTGTAATTTTGCTGATGGGGAATACCTTGGGGACCAAACTGGCCGGTCCGGACTGGCAGGTCAGGGAAGTTGTTCAGCACGTTGAACTGCAGTCTTCCGTTGGCAGCAAATCCTGAAAGGGTGTTAACATCATTTTCGCTAGCCAAGAGCTGCAGTCGAAGCTGTGCTTTGCCGGAGGCCTCCATGTCAGATGGGTATGTTTTATCTTGTGCTGTGTCGGTTCGATTCAAGCCACGCACGACGTTTCACTGAGGAATACTCCTTACGAGGGCTGCGAAGATATCCCTTCTCCAAAAATGGATCTAGTGGAGCGAGAAAAGGGGGATATTGAAAGGGGGAGGCTGGCAGTTGGATGTTGAAAATGGACTAGCTCAAAAACGCCGGGTGTGCTAGTCAAGATTGGGTTGTTTCGGATATGATAGTAATGCGACAGCCAAGCAGAAAAGAAGGAATGCCAGGCGGAAAGGGTATGCTTGAGAATGAGTCCACTACCGTCGTGTGGTGTGTTTGTAAGGAGGTGGTTTCAGACTTCAACTCGTTGCAGAATATAGGTAGATGTTGCCTGGAAAAAAAAAAGTGCATGCACTCAGTGCAATGCCGAGTAGTTGATCGCACCCCGATCATGTGATGTGCGAGGTTTTTCGCAGCGCCTCCTCTTCTACGTGTTTCATGCTTTTGAAACTACACTGCGACAAGTGCCTAATTTTTGCAAGGTATGGTTCCTAGATCAAGACCACTGGTTGTAGTATATGTGGCCTATGAAAAAGACAGGAAGAACGCAGTCAGTCTGAGCTACGGTTCATGATGCATATGAGACTGGCTGTGTAGGGCTCTCTGCCACGTTTAGTAATGACAAGTGCAAGCCAACGAAAGCATTCGCAACCTTTCCGCGCATGTATACCTAGGTGGCAGAACAATGGCAGAGCAGGCAATTCTGCAATAAGATCCGGCACAAAGAGTGGTTCGTCAAGGTGCCGTGGCAGCTTGAGATGTTGTTGGCCCAAAGTCATGTCATGTCAAGTCGAAGCATTAAGCGCTTTTAGAAAGAGCACCAACGTTTAGCGGGCAAGGCGTCAACCCAAGAGCATGCATGGCTGTTTAAGCCGCTCTTATTTCGTGCGGATTATAGTACCACACCGATCCACAAGATCATCGGCGGGATCTTGTTGTATCGCTGCAAAAGTACCAAGGAAAGCCACTGCCTCGTGTCTCCAGCCCATCACTCTAAAAGTGGTCAACCACAAGTCCCACAATCTTGTACCGCTTGGAAAAAAACCGTCGCCATTTTTCCACAGTCTCAAGCTGCTTCTCGGTCAACTCAGAAAGATCCCATGGCTCCTTCAAGGCCAGTCCGTCCGTTTCCTTATCCTGAATGATGTTGCGCCCGAGAAGACCGCCCACGTCCTTCCCCACAAACTTGTTGTAGCTCTTGCCCTCGCCGTAAGCCTTCTTGTTATGTGTCACGTCGTAAATGTATCCCTTGATGGCCACATATATGGCGGGCTTGTCCTTGCCATTATACTTGGCCAACTGCGAACGAGTGAAGATGGCTAACAGATGGAGGTCCAACTGCTGGTTGTAGGTTTCGAAGTCGAAGCCCGCGTGGTTCTGCCCCTCCTCCATGTGGTATGTAAAGAATGTGGAGTTGCCGCCGGGACGCAAGCTTGTCTACGCTGGCGTGTGTTGATGGAAGCCATGCAGGACTAGCCCGTGGAGTGGAACCCAGCTATGCATTGCGCGGTTTGGGTGTTGCTATAAATGGGGCTCTTTGTTGCTGTGAAAGGGCCTTTGTGTTGCTGTGAATGGGCCTTTGTGTTACTGTGAATGTGCTTGGGTGCGTCCCTAGTGGTACTTTATTCTTCCCGTTTTCATTCTATACATTTGGTTTATGCCCCGTCTTGCTAGTGGGTATGGTCAGGTGACGATGAATGTGTGCGTGTACGCTCCAACTATCCATCAACTGTAGCCTCTTTCACTCTCCCGATATTTCAAAATGCCCTGGACTGAAAGAAGAAGTAGTTTGGTTCAATTATTTCCCTGACCTTCACTCGGGGTGTAGACGTGAATTGGTCGAACCGGCCGTTCTGTATGGAGTGCCGCACTGGCCTTTTCATAGTTCAACTTGCATGCGTTGCCACGCCAGTCACACATGGTATGTGTTCCCACACTTGTTCCCTGGCTCCCTAGCATACTAACACCCAGAGCGAAGATTCTGAAAAGTACCCCTTTAAGATCCAGAAGCTCTTTACACCCAAGCTTCCCTTCATCTATAAGGCCCCCGTCGATTATGCGCCCGAGGCCCGGTGCACCCCCACAATCACGCCTCTCGAAAACTTCCGGCTGCTAAGTGAGGAGTACAAACAGAAGTACGTCAAGCCAGCCAAGCTGAAGGAGCCTGAATCGAAGCCTGAAACTCACTCCGAGTCTTTCGCCCGGCAACTCCACCAGTGGGAAAATAGCGAGGTATTTGCTACCAATGAGTATTTGAAGGATCCTCAGCGAACAGTATTTGTTGCTCGCTTATACTACTCCATGACCGAGATCGACCTATCAAAATGCTTTAATCGTTTCGGAAGCATAGAGTCCATCCGAATAGCAAGAGATACGAGGACAGGCGCGTCTCGAGGTTATGGCTTCATCGTGTTTGAGCGTAAGTCTGATGCCACAAACTGCATCCAGGAATTGGCGCCTACGGGATTGGCGGTGGATCCCCCCGATTCTGCTACCAAGCCCAGAAAAATCCTAGTTGACATCGAATGTGGTCGTTTAATCCGCTCATGGAAACCCATGCGCTTGGGCGGCGGCTTGGGCGGGCGCCATTACACGACTCCCAGCGCACATCACTTCAAAGACGCATCGTCAGCGGCTTCCGGAAGACGGCCTAACCTTCCGTCAAACCCATACCAGTCACACGCCTCGCATTCCGACCGCCCTTCAAAGCGGTCTTACCCTGACCGCTATGCCTCGTCCTATCCCATCAAGAGGCAGGCTCCAACCCCTGGTTACCACTCGAAAATTAACCCTGCGCTACAGTCTTATGTGTCTCCTTCAGAAGCGTCCACAAGTCATGCCGCCGCCTCTGCAAGGGCTGCTGATGCCTCGATTAAAGATAAGTACGCCAAGTACCTGAGCTTGGCTTCCAATGGCCTTGCATCTAACAATACCACCAGGTCTATTCGCTCTATTCGCAGAGGCTAAGGTGGTGGTGCATATGATGATGAATGGATGTCAATGTTCTTCATGACATAGTCATCTATTGGTGGGGCCATGGACATGTGTACTAGAACGTTCAAAGATGTTGAAAAGATCTAA